>DWAO01000570.1:0-24294 GCA_018230605.1 Heliconius congener
ATATATATATATATATATATATATATATATATATATATATATATATATATACGCTAATAGCTAATCACCATTTTGCAAAATTGTTATTTATTATGCATTACATAAGTACTTTTGTATTGTAATTTTGACTAGTTACGTTTAACATTAGTAAACTTATGAAATTGTTAATATTATTGAATAATCTCATGAAGATATATATAAAAGATGTAATCGTTGATTTATGCATTATCTAATTATTTATATTCATATAAGTTTTAAAAAGGTATATAATTCATACAAATTGTAAAGGGCCATCTATTAACCACGTGAGGCGCGAAAAGGGGGGTTTAAATCAGGAAATATCAAAAGGAGCGCAATAAGCTATCACATGTATTTTTTTTCTTCAAAGACCGCAACGATCGTCGGGTTCATCTTGTCCGTTATGCTGTAATTGAAACCGACGTTGATCTTCAATGGCACAGTTGTTGGTGTCGAAGAAAATCCTACTAATCCGTAGTCCGAGGACAACGTACATTAAATAATGTTCATGTACTAATAGTATCAATATGTTTTTACAAGATTACTCCTTTTATTATATCTATACCAGTCAAAAACAATCTGAAACCTTTCTATGTAAACATTTTTGGTATGGTTATTATTATTTTAAAATAAAATAAGATAACATATATCGGTAGTTTATTAACATTTAAAAAAATAAGCTTCTTTGAAAATAAATATATGTGATTGTGAAATAGAGGAGTTTTAGTCTTATACCTGGAGGAGTTAAAAATGCTAAGAGACATCACGTGGTTCTGATAGAAGATAGTCCCAAATATATATATATATATATATATATATATATATATATATATATATATATATATAATATATCATAGCCTAGCATACAATAAAGATCATGGTTGAAATAAATTTGATGTTATCTAAATGGTCTATACTACTTTATTTATTTAAGTAAATAATGAAAACTTTAAATATTAAATAAAGCAATTTCAATATGATATAAATATATAGAAATGGCAGTTAAAAAAATATATAATAACTATAGCTTCATTTGTTGCCCCACGCTTTATCTTATCTTTATAAAATAAAAATAATTCATTTTCTCTGGTAGGGATCGAACCAACCACTGTCGCGTTTACAATTAGACGCTATGCCGCTGCGTAATGACATCATCTACTTACTATATTTTAACTAATCAAAAAGAACTATAACACTGTATGTAGCTATGTAGATCCTTTTTTATGCTTAAAATTTAACACATTCTAGAATCAAAACAATTTTCTGTATTTATATCTGACAGACTCAAACAACACTAAGCCATAAAATATTAGCGGCGACGTAAATCATTGAATACTTAATGTACTCCATTTAATGCATTTCCATTTTCTGTTACACTTGTTTCGTCAATTACAGTACAACTAGGTGTGTCCTCTAAAATATCCTCTTCATCTGAAAAGAAATAAAATGTATAATTATTTTAAACGTCACACTGTACCACAGCAGGGTAGGCAAGGGAACCCAATGTAAAGACAATATGCTCCCCACGCAATGTTCAATTTTCGAGACACCGTGGAAATCAACTGTGCCTTGTTACCAAAGCGAGAAAATGAAAATAGACAATTATTTTCAATATAATAATGAATTCCGCCGAGAGGGAATCGAACCCGTAATAACAGTCCCGTTTACAGTCAAATACTGTTATAATAATTAAATTGTAAAATAAAATATGAGATGTCCAAGGAATTGTACAAATATATTTTTTATTATCAACATTGATTTAATTATGAATGTATATTAAATAACAAAATTTTTTTAAACATTTTTAATATTAAATAAAGCAATTTCAATATGATAATTAAATATCTAATTAAATAAATAACAAAAATTTTATATGTATATTATAGAATTATTAGAATGAATTGTTTACTGAAAACATACCTGAGCTCATATCCGATTGATTCCGGGGGCTGAAACGGCATCCTTTTGACATATAGCTTTTCAGTTTTCCAAGAGAAGCCAATATAAGCCTATGAAAAAGAAATAAATTTATGTGATAAGACAATTTATTATTAATAGATGTACATATATTCCACTTGACACGACGAACATTCATGATCAAATTCCTACAAAAGTTTAATTTTTCGGGTTCCGTACCTTTTAACCCTTATAAGACCACTGTGTTGTCTGTCTGCATGTCTATCAAGATCCTTTATCTCAGGAGCGTTTGGAGATGTCAAGTTTAACTTAAAACCATATAAACAGATCTACGGTCCCTTGATTTCCTGAAAACTTACTTAAAGTATGGCCGTCTATATCCAAAAAATATGCCGTTTTTTTATACAAAGAATCAAAATTCATAAGGTACTTCCGGTTGACTTAGAATTATGAAATTAGGCAGCCAGCATTTACAGATAGTACTAGTTCAGAAAAAAATCTAAAAACTATACATTTATTGTTAAATTCTAAAAAATAATAGCCTTAAAAGGGGGACAAAATTTGGTTTTAAAGGCGCTACTTCAGTGAGGTATCAGGTGAAAGGGCTCTAGCTAAGCTAAGCTTGACTTTCAGAAAAAGATCGAGACCTCCAATTGTTGTACTTTACAAAAATTGGAGATAGGCGAGTCGTAACAGGTAAGAAATACTATAACTATATAGTGAAACTGATCCTTTTAAGCATGCATCTTTTTAGCTTGTTTGAGCTGTATCCTAGTAAGCCAAGTGTTATGACATCTCATTGCCCGCTCAATTTATGTCATATTGGGTGTTTAGTGGTGGAATTCAACTTCGCGGTTTGTCAGGGCGAGGATAAAAGGTAATTCCTCCGACTGGGAATCGAACTCAAAACCCTCGCATCAGGCCTCAACATTTACAGGATATTTTATCAATTTATTTTGACAATTTTTTTTTGTATCTCACTATTCTAAAAAGTATTACATTCTTATGAATGGTACAAAAAATTTATATATATTTTTAAAAAAAATTTTGCACATGTTTAAGAATACAATACTAATGTAATATTATTTTTACTTTTGTACTGTATCCCGATATCTTAACCTATGAGTGAAACTGACCCTAAGAAGGGCGGGCTGGGCGACAGCGGGCGCGACAGGTACTCGGGGTGGAACTGCACGGACACGTAGTAGGGGTGCGCGTCCACCAGCGCCACCTCCATGCGCGTGCGCGAGGCGTCGCGGCCCACGAAGCGCAGGCCGCCCGCCTGCAGCCGCTCGATGTACTCCGGGTTCACCTCGTAGCGGTGCCGGTGACGCTCCTCGATCACGTCCTTCTTGTACAGCTTTGCTGGAAGCAACAATCCCGCGAATGGAACGTCGGGTTTACAGTTCCACGCTTGTGCCGCGCTGGGCCACGACAACCTCATCAATACAAGAATATTGCTTTGACATCTAAACTTTTTTATGCGTATGAAGTTATTTTCATTGCTTTCTCTATTTTTGTAAAAAAATTACAATTTAGAAATTATGTAACAGAAATAATATACTTACACACAATACTGGGTTCCAAATAAGTTTGCCTTTTCCCTAACCTCATAGTACCACCAAGATTACCAGGATGGTGTTCGGGCATATCAATGACCAACTTATCTTCACAGTCGGGGTTGACCTCTGTGCTGTTAGCACCTTTCAAGCCGAGAACATTTCTAGCAAACTCAATAACAGCCGATTGAAGACCAAGGCATATACCTAGCATGGGTTTTTGTGTTTCTCTACACCATTGGCAAGCTTCTATCTTGCCTTCAATGCCTCGTTGACCGAAACCACCCGGGACTATAACACCACTGAAACATTTAAAATATATATTTTATAAGCCATACCTTACGTCTTAATTATTATAAAAAATAATAGTACTGAAATAGGAACTATTATACTATTTTTAATAATAACAATATCATAGACATACATAAAACAAACAATGTACATACTCGCTTTTACAAAGGTCCTGCCAAGCTTTATGGTATCCCACGGGATCATCAATTTTGGTTTGTTTCTCTAAGTTGACCGCTTCAATGTAAGTTAAATTCAATTTGCAGCCAGCAGCTATAGACGCGTGTTGTAAAGCTTTAGTTACACTTGCGTAGCTATCTTCTAATTTTGTATATTTACCAACAAGTGATATATTCACTTCTTTACGTAGATTGTCTACTTTTTTTGCCAGATTTCGCCATTTTTGCATAAACCTAATGAAAGAAACAAAAGATCTTGAGTATTTAATTTAGAAAACATGGCATGTGTGTACCATACATGCCCAGCTTTATTTGCTTTTACGAAATAAAATTTCTTCCATTCACTAAGAATTAGTGTCCAACCGAAACAAGGTTTTTAGCCGAAACCGAAACTTCGGCTTTACCCTCAGGTTCGGCCAAAACCGAAACTTTTTAATATATACAGTATATTTTTTTAACCAAATATTTTAAAAACGTTGTGTCATCTTTCATTCGACACCAAATAAGTGATATTTCAACTATTTATTTTAAAATATTACATAAAGAACCTCAATTTAATAAATTTCATGCTTCTATTTTTGAAATCGTATAATTAATATTTGAAAGTTGTACGATTGGTGAAAGCGTTTAGACGGTTTGCAATTAACATGAGTTCGATTCTAGCTACATTCAGATATTTATAGTTTTTATACATCTTCTAAAAATATTTTTCTTTGCTGGGCTTGAAATAATAATATCGGTAAATATAATAACAATAATAAATGGGCACTCATATTAATATCTGAAATAACCACGCTATTATCCATGTCATCTCCGAAGCTATATAGTCTATACTACAAAAATAAATTTGGTTTTGTTACCACAAACAAATCAAATTTAAAGTATTTCAGGGACGTAGATAATCAACTATGAAATCCTTTTCACTTAAGATTTACATGCTATGCATTTGTTATAAATAATTTTATTTTTATAATTTTTATGAAAACTAATAACAAATTAATAAACTGACTTTTATTTGTAAATCCCAATTATTTATAAAAGATTTATCTTAAAAATTATATTGATAAATAATATTATTTTTGTTTGTCCCCCATATAGATAATAAATCAACAAGCTCTGATTGCTAGCATATTATTTTTAATTTGTTGTATAAGTGTTTAAGAATCAACATTAATTTTACAAATCAACAACAAGGTTAACTCGGTCAGGTTTTCCATGATTAAGAACTAAATTAAACATGTATGCTAATATTATTCTAATAAGGAAGTAATTTTAAAGTCATTGTAGTATTTGCGAGAAACTTGTGTCGTTTTACTTAAGCTACTACGCAGTTGCAACAACTTCGAAAATTAAATAGTTACACTAGCGACCCACTCGCGGCTCCGCCTGCTTACCATTTTTTTTATTACGCAGCGTTTGTTAATTGATTGTATCATTTGTACATTCAATCATGAACAACTTGTATTCATAATTATGAGAAAGAGTAACAACTGCTTGAGAGGATCGGAGGTAAGGGCGCCCCCGCGGGACTCGAGCCTGGGCTTGCGGCCGTAAACAGAGCGTTGAATTATTTACATTTTATCGAAAATTACATGCTGTAAAAGCCAAAACTTACCTTCTTTAAATTTCCTTAACCGTAGAACAATTTTAGGTCGTAAATTTTAATATGAATGTTAAATAAAAAGCAGTTAAATATCACTTTGCAATTTTTAAATTATTTTTGTCACAAACTGCTGTATTGTGACTTATTTATAAAAAATAGATTATACGGTGTCGCAGCCTTTTTTCAGAATGAATTATGTTTAATATTTTTGCAATACAATGTCCTTACATATATTTAACAGCTAACAAACTCTTTTGCTTTATTATAATATAATAATAATAATGTAATATTGCATATAGTTTAAGAATTATTGCAATAATTAGGAAATATTACTAAAAGACAGTTTGTTTCAAAATACGAACATACCGTGATGGACGAGGCATAGCTATATTTAGTTGAAGTCTTTCATTTAAATACTGAACCACACCTTGAGCCTCCATTAGTAATGGCACATGGTACACTGATGTCAGGTCATGGACACATATTACCTATGAATAAAACACAATTTGAAATAAAACTATGAAAGATAATAATAAATAATGTGTAATTTTTTTAGCTTCACGTGGTCATGTCATGTCACGTCACTTAGGGAACCTGGAAACATTCTAATTTAGACACTTCCCACAATTTCCGAATTCTCAAGCCATTGCATGTTGAGAGGCGGAGGTCAACGTCACACTCTTGCTTTTTTACCAGAGTGAGGAATTAAAAATATCCGATATTCTATTTCCCGAATGGGAATCAAACCCACACCTTTGTGCCACCGTGCTATGATCACATCGCGTGTAACTATAATAATACTATAAATAAATGTTTATTTATAATAGAGTAATTTAAATTAAAATAATTGAGTTATGGACATAATAAAATGTAATATATATAAATTTAAAGAATATTTTAATAAATAAGACATGCCATGTAAAACTTTCTCAAATATTAAAAAAAATATTTAAAGCTTTTGAATAAAATTTAGCTCTTTCACAAATATATAAATTAGTTTGAAGTAAAATAAAAATGAATAAAAAGCTAAAGTTACTTTCTAACCTTATTAAAAACAAAAATATTTTTTTACATTTGTAAATGTGAATCCACACTAATTATGGTGTAGATATATCAATATTTAAAGAAATAGATACAAACTTCTGGAAGATTTTAATGTTTAAATTTGAAAAATAATTTTTAATATTTAACATACCTGTTCTGGTGCGACATGACAGAAATTAGATATTTTCTCCTTAACATTGTGATTGATGGGCTTTTCTGAACGACATAATATTAAGTCAGGTGATAGTCCTAGACCTCTGAGTTCACGAACAGACGATTGTGTTGGCTTAGTTTTAGGTTCTCCTGTTGCCTTAGGCTAAAAGATAAAAAAACAAATCCATGTTTTGATAACATTTTTAAAGCCGTGGCCTGACTGAATACACAACAGTTTGGGTTCGGTTCCCACTCAAGGGATTTTTATTTAATCTTTCTCTGTTTCTGGCTCTGTTATTAAGACAAAGCGCAGAATTGAATTCTGTCATTCCACAGACAAAATCTCAAAATTGAGCAGTGCCTGGGGTATGGAGTGTCATAATCATCTACCTATCCTACTATATGCAGAACTGTTTCCCACAAAAAGCTAAAAATAATAATAAATAAAAACCATAAGTGAACCAATATATTTGTATATTTCTATATTATTCTGTCCTACTAGCAACAACCTTAATATAATTTTTTATTTCAGTATATTCACATAAAAAAGTAAGCTTACATTTGTATAGAAGCTGTATGAAAATGTTGTGAGTTTGATCTCTCTGACTTATGAATCTTACTAAACTTATGAAGTTTGACCTTAATGACATATTTTGTCAAGTGGTAGGCCACTCAACACACAATATCAATTTGGGTGGGCAGATGAAATAACCAAGTGTCTTAAAAAAAAAGATATAGCTGACTACTGCAAATATATCAATTTTGACTATTCCAAGTAAACAACACAAGTCTTTCATTTTATAACATCCATTTTCATAGTGTTACATGATTATATAAGTATTAAACAGAATGGTACAGCTGCCCTGACTGTAAACAGTTGAAGCAAACACAGGGAAAAGAATTATTAAAATTTTTGACTATCTCAACTCCATGAGTTTAAGTTATAATTTGGAGACATTGCATATTTGACTCAATATGCAATGTCTCAAAAATTTGGTGGAAAGTGGGGAATATAGTGCCTTAACACCAGGGTCCCTTCTCGTACTCTGCTGTCGGATATAGTATGTATGTATGATATAGTATGTGGCTAAAACAATTGAGTATGAAGCAAAAAAAAAAATACTTACCATTGGTATTAAGGAAACATGTGCACAGCAAAAATTTTCCTTTTTTACCCTAAATTGAAATTGTCTAAATGCTTCAACAAATGACATGCCCTCTATATCACCTATAGTACCACCAAGTTCCACTATACAAACTCTTGGTGGAGTATTTTCTGGTGTGACAGGTACATGTGCTACTCTTTGAACCCATTCTTGTATAGCATCAGTAATATGTGGAATCACTAAATCATAGATAAAATAAATGTTAATAATATTTTAAATGATTAAGCTTTTTACATTATTAAATAGATAGTGGCATTGAGTTCTATGCCACTTAACATGCAATGCCTCCAGAGTTTGCCAAGAAATGGGGAACAGAAATATTTTAATGGGAACAGACACTGGATTCCCAGATTCCCTCCAACTAATGCAAATAGCCCATGAGTCATTTAAGAATGCTGTAATGCAGCAGCACAGAATCTGAGTATAATTGTGAGTTATATTCCTTCTCAAAGGGAAACAATTATTTTCTTTCGTCACCCTGGTTACCAAAATAAAGTGAGGTGTTTTATTTCACTACGTGTCTTGTAAATTGAGTGAAAAGTGCAGAATAGATTGTCTTAATATTAGATTTCCTTGGTCTATCCTACACAGAGGATGCTATGTTATATGTGAGGTACAGCTTGTAGCTAAAAAACATATATGTGTACAATGTATATACCTTGTACTGTTTTCCCCAGGTAATCTCCACGTCGCTCGCGTTCTATTACTTGCTGATATATTTTGCCAGTGGTAATATTGTTATCTTTATGAAGAGTTATGTCAAGGAAACGCTCGTAGTTACCTAGATCAAGGTCCACTTCTCCACCATCATCAAGCACGTAAACTTCACCTAAAAATAATTAGAGTTGTAGACAAATAAAATCGTAAGTCAATAAACTTTAAATTTACCTAGATATAAGCCAAATCTTACCATGTTCATAAGGTGAAAATGTGCCAGCGTCTATATTAATGTAGGGATCAATTTTAATTGAAGTAACATCAATTCCGCAGCTTTTGAGTATCGTGCCAAAAGAACTTGCGATGACACCTTTTCCAACACCACTAATAACACCGCCCGTAACTAAAATGTATTTCATATCAGGCATATTTATAATTAAATTTGTTTCCTAAACATGAATAATATTTTAAAAAGTCACAAATATATATGTGCTTTTACGTTATAACCAAAAAATAACACGGAGCAATACATGCACGCCGCATTACTTTTGTATCTTTATTGACATTTAAGCAAGTTGAATGTGACAAATAATATTTGCACGTTGTACGTTCTGTAACATAAAAGCAAATCAATAAAAACAAAGAGTAAACTAAGCATATCAATTGTTTAATTTTAAGAAATTAAATGATTGATAAAACACCTGTTTTATCAACAATCTAATATCAAAATAATAATATCCCATCAAAATAATAATATCCTACCTGATCGGTGGAAGATATTCAAGATTTTTTTTTATTAGGGGCCTTAATTAATGCAGTACAATGATTTAATTTTTTCAAATTTTTCCAATACGTTTTTTTTTTTTGTCTCTTTGTCTTTGCTTTTGTTCACGCTGGTCTTAGATTTAGCTCAACCAATTTAAATGCAGTTTAAAGACAAGCTTTCCTTAACATATAAAGTTTGTTTTATTACAATAGATTAATAAATAAAAAGGTTATATCAATTTAAAGTACTTAGTTCGACAAATTTGCTAGTATAAAATAATTGTTACAGCAACTGTTTTATTGAATTGACTAAATCTCTAGTTTTTAATGTTTTGTGGTTAGATATTGTTTGTAAATTATTATTTGTATGATGACAGAAAAAACTCCAGACTGTATGATCGTAACATAAGCTTAGATAGTAGAATCCTAAATTTTTCAATGTAAGTTGACACCTTCTCAAGCAGCCACGGAGTGCTTCCAATTTTTCAATGATAGATGATGTGATGTGATGTGTTTTAACCCAGAATTCTGCGGTATCGGAATTTATGTGGGAAAAAAATTACGCTTGGAATGTGCGCGCAGTTAAGGTTTACCTAGACCAGGGGTTCCCAACCTTTTCTTGATCAAGGACCACTTTTATATCATTCTTGGTAGCAGGAACCACTATGCATATAGGTATAATAAAAATTAAACAGTGATAATCAAATAGAAACTTCGCCTCACCATCCTTCCATAAAATTGAAATCGCTCGCGGACCATATTTAGGCTTCTGCAGACCCCTGACCACTGGTTGGGAACCACTGACCTAGACAGATGTAAAATAACTCAATATTTCTCTAATAAATGCGACAATTTTCGCATCAAAATCAAATCAATTATCAAAACATTAAATGTTTGTTTCCTGAGAAGTTTCTATAGCCAATTCTATAGAAATTGGTCTACAATATATTACTGAAGAACAAGTAGCGTTTTGCCATAAAAAAGATACTACTATCTTCATTGAAAAGTCTCAATGGCACAAGGGAAACTATAAATAAATAAGCATCAGAAATCTCTTAAATTTTCTTCAGGTAATACCGGCTTGTACGCACTTAGGCAAAATCAGCCATCACAGCCCTCTCTCTATCTGTAATATTCGAGTCACAGTGTATGTGGTTACACGCCTTTTTAGCTTCACCCAAATTTTCAACCTATATTGAAATGGAAAGGCTGTCAAGTTTTTGTTAGCTAGACAATTTCTGAAATATTGAGATTTTGACAAGTCTGTTTCAATGTAAATATTCAAAGCTTCTACATGGATACAAAAAAAGTTATATCGTTTGGATTTATTAGGATTTTTTGTAGTATATCTCTTTTACCTTCTTCATATCTACTTCTTACAATATTTACAATAGAAACTTCATCATTTTCATTAAGAATTATGCACAAACCAAAGTCAATATTCTTCGAGGGCCTGCCACGTTCTCCAAAAGTATTCAGATGAGCTTCTTGCAATGTTGCAAAGAAATTTGCTCTTTCAAAAATAGACATTATTATTTTCCATGTTAAAATAAGCATTCTGATTTTTTTTTAACTTATAGAACAAAAAAGAACTAAATAGGATGCCAATTATTTTAAAAAAGCAATATTCATAAAATATCAAAAATTGACATTTTGGCTTTTTTTCTCTAAATCAAAATGGCGCAAATATGCGCAGTTTTTTTCTCTTATTCTTGAATTGTTGTAGTTTTCTTGGCAGCGGTAGCCAGCGGCAACAGTGAAAACTCCAAATAAAAATATGAACATGTTAAAATATAACATTTCTAAAAATTTTAAGATATGTTTTTAAACATAATTTACAATAATTTATTATAAACAAATTAATTTTTTTAAAGAAGCTTTATAAAAATGTATAATATAATTACTACAGAAATTTATTAAGAAACTAATGCTTAAATATTGCAGTATTGAAAATACGGAAACTTCCAAGTATATTGTTTGAAGGTCTTATTGTACTGATAAGGTAGTCTATTGTAGAAGATAGAACAATCAACAGAACTTTGAAATTACGACTTAGAGCATGCCAAAAATGGTCAAAATAACCATTTTTGGCATGCTCTTGCATGGAAGCGTCTCATATTACGTCGCCGCACGATGATGCGTGGTTTATGAGGTCATAGTTTCAAGATATTCTATCTTCTGCTTTCTATTTTTAACAGTTAAAGTTAATAAATATTAGATTGATGTTCGATAACTGGATACCAGTCTGGCAATTTAAGAAATTTGACACTAACAATGACAGTGACAGTGACACTAATATTAATGAAATAATCGAGAATGATGCGTGCATGTAGCTTGGCGTGATCTATAAAGTGTTAGCGTGTTTCAAAAACAACCAATATGCCTAAATATTATTGTGACTACTGTGACACTTATTTAACACATGACTCTCCCAGTGTACGAAAAACTCATTGCACTGGGCGGAAACATAAAGATAACGTAAAATTTTACTATCAGAAATGGATGGAGGAACAAGCTCAACATCTTATCGACGCTACAACAGCGGCATTTAAAGCTGGTAAAATTGCACAGAATCCATTTGGAAACAAGGGAGCAGCAATACCTCCACCTTGGGATCCATCTGTGATGGGTCCTGGTGGACCCAGACCACCAGTACCTGCTCCTGGTGGCCCACCTGGCATGATACCGCCTCCAACAATGGGCCCTGGAGGACCAATGGCGCCACCAATGATGATGGGTCCACATGGACCAATGCCTCCTATGATGGGAATGAGGCCACCTATGATGGGTCCTATAATGGGTCCAATGGGACCGATGGGCCCTATGGGGCAAATGAGACCACCTTTGATGAATGGACCTCCAATGAACAAATAGTGTAAAATTTTTACTTGGTGAAGTTATAAGTGACTGAAAAGTAAGTTTAAATAATTCTATGTTTAAGTGATTTTTGAAATTGATATATTAATAAAGAGCAAATACATTAAACTTTGTATATTACTTTTTTAAATCTTTAAATGGTTAACTAAAACCTGGTGATAAATCACTTTTTTCACAACATCTGACTGTGGATGCAATAATAATTGCTTTAATCCTCAAACAGGTCAATTATTAATTTCAGGCACAACAAAGTGTGGCATTGAGTTCTGAACTCAACATGTAGTCTCAAAATCAAGTGGAACTGCTAACCATGTAATCGGAAAAAGCTTAAATATTTTTTTCATTGAAGATATAATTATAAAACCTTGTCCTTACAAGATCACCTTCTTGTCCGTCTGTCTGTCTATCAAGAGCCTTTATCACAAGAACGCTTGAAGATATCAAGTGTTCAAACCATATATTCAGATTCATGACCCATGATTTCCTGAATAAACGTATTTCTACATTTACTTTAAAAAAAATATGACCACTAATATCCCAAAATAGGCATATTTCAACACTAAAGGGAATCAAAAATAATAGGTTACTACTATGTACGAGGGGTGTTCCAGAAGTAATGATAAACTAAGTAAATTACAGTGTTAAAAGTTTATAAAGTAATTGATTTTGCTACATAGTCTCCTAACAAGTCAATACATTTATTTCATCTTTTTTCTAAACCTAGGATTCCTTTTGAAAGAAAAATCTTGATCTTGACTCTTCCAAAATGCCTCCACAGCGGTCATCATTTCTCTATTGTCTTGAACTTTTGTGCTTCTGAGATGTTCCTTAAGTCGAAAGAGACAGAAGACTTTATTGCTGTTGACCTGGACTGGTCTTGACGCCGTCAAAATAAGAAAGCGAGAGTAGCTCGCCTCTCAACAAAAATTACGAGCTTTGATGGACACTCATGTACCTCCCGGAAATCGTGGTCTATTTACATGATTTTTTTAGGCTAAAGTAGGTAATTGTATGGTAATCAAGCAAAAAATTTTTTTTGGATTTTTATGTATACTAGCAATAACCGATTATCATTACTTTTGGATCACCCCTCGTATGACCTAGAATTATGAAATTTGGCAACTAGCATCTACAGGTAGTATATCTTCAGAAAAAATCAGGAAAATATACATTTATGGTTAAATAAAAAAAAAATGATATTAAAGCTGCTAGTTCAAATCGATTTTCAACCCGAAAAAAACCACTTCGAATGAAGCTGCTCATGTAGCCGTGATTGAACTGCAAGTACAGGTAACTTAATTTAATCATTAATTATATTTTACATTCTTCGCGATTCAATACATGGTGCAACCCAACGAAATGGTACTTCAAATATAACAGCTTTCACAAATGGGATTTCACAATTATTGCCTACTTAAATAAATAATATTAAAAATAATTTCATACCCAATATAATAAATAATGCAACACAAATTTCAAATTTTTTAATGAACTATATTAAATATATTCTTTAATTGTTTACTGTTGGTGACGACCTGGAGTCACTTGATGAAGGTGATGGTGGAGGTGTTAACGAGCGGTTAGAAAATAAAACTTCTGTAAGGTCTACAAGCAGCAATAACGCACAGATCATTGGTAGAACTCCATCTAGAACTAGCGCGGCGTTTTGTTTAGCTAGCGTGGTTGTTTTTAATCCATAAAAGACTATAAACGATAGCCATATTTGTGCACTACAACAGGCAATTAGGCCATAAATTTGTAAAAACAAAGACGCATAATGGTAACGGATCGCAGCACACACAAAGCTGCATATAAAAATGTATGTTGTAAATATCGCCGTAGGGGCAATAAGGGCGTGAGATATATTTATAGTTGGTGTCGATCGTTCATTTATAAGATTGGCTGTATTTACTACCAAAATAAGTATTCGAAGCTTCACTGAACAATCTTTAGCGCTTATTGAACTGGTAGAACTTGCCATTGAGTAGCACTTCATTGATATTTCAATAGATTATTGTAAATTATTTCAATGGAAAGTATGAAGAATGATCTTGTGATGAGGAATTTAAGAGTATAAACATAAACAAACCCTGTCATTATGACTTTTTATATGGGTAATTGAATGTGACTTAAAGAAAAGTTTTTAGGACGAAAAGAGTTTAATTTTATTTCCTAAGAATAAGATTGAAATAACAAGTAGGTAACTAGGTAGAAATCTATACATATATAAGGTACCATTCCAAAAATTGTTTGAAAAAAATACACTTAAAATTGTTCAAAACATTTAATTAAATTTTTTAATAACTTAAATACCCAAAAATCAAAATTACTATATGTATAAAATAAATACTTACATAATATTATGTAACTACACTTATCTTAATTTCATAAACTAAGATTGGCCCCAAATAGAGCAATTAAAATTAAAGCGCAAAGAAACAAATACACGTGAAACAAAAATATAGCTCATAAGTAATGAACACTGGATGTACAATATGGTTGCCAAATCAATGGCACTCTAAGCAAGAAAAGACTAGATTAAAGCTTCTTTCATTTCATATTTGTATTTACAATTGAACAAATCCAAAAAGCACCGGCTTCGACACATGTTTCTATTGCAATCGACTTAGACTCTATCATAAGGCAGTTTCTAAAGTACTAGGCGAAGACTTTTCCCTTTCTGGAGATGTTTTATTCCTTAATACTAATCCTAAATTTGATGGGGATTTTCTAAAAGATGACAATTGTGGTGGACTTTCTTGAGTGCTTTTGAAAAATTCAGCTCTTTTTGCTTGAGTTATTTCTGACCTAGATAAAGCATGCGAACTTGGAAAATCGGTATCAATAGGAAAAATACCTTGATCTAGGGATATATTAGGGTGCTCTTCAGCTAAGTTATATTCACTTATAGGTATGAGTGATCTTCGTGCTCCAAAATGCTGATTAGTCATAATAGGAACTGTTTTCGACGGTGGGCTTACGGATGCTATTTCACATTTTTCACCAGAACTATTTGATATTTCATCCTCATTATTCGCTTCCGGAATAGGAGTAGACAGTACATCAGATCTTGGACTAGCGAAACGCCATTGGGATTTTGGGGATAAAAGGATTTTAGATGTGTTTTTATGATCTCTTACTAATCCGCTGGTTCGACCGGGAGACATCGGTTGGTTGTTCGATTTCATAGACTTTCTATGGTTATAAGTTTTCGGTGATCCGCTTAAGTCTAGAATATTAATTTGTGATTTATTTCCCGGAGGTGTCAATGGTATTTGGTTTTTTGCTTTAGAAAGTTTGAGTTGTTCTACAGCAGACAGCTTGTTACATTTACTTTGAACGTTAAGTGTATTAACCTTAACACTGTGTTGTAGGAGTAATTTTTTAAAATCTAATCTTGAGGTCTGTTGTGTTGGTCCATAGCGATCAGCACATGTTTCTCGTTTTTGAACACTTAAACCTATCCCTAAAGAATTTGTTGTTTGTTTATCTTGTACTTTTGCTGACCTATGTTTAACATCTAAGTAACCGGTTTCTGGAAAGCGTTGTCCAATTTTAGGATGTGAAAGTTCAGAAATAAGTGGCGACACAGTAATTGTACTAAATGCTGGAGATTCAGCTCTCTCAGGAGGTTCTTTAATGTTAAGTTTCTTTTTACTCCTATGGATAACGGCGTATAATTCTTCATTCGTCATAGTTGATTTAACTGGCGACAAAAGTTTCGAATTTAAATTTATCGTTGTTTCTTTGTTCGTAGGTGTAGATGATTTAAAAGAACCAGAGGTACGAGGATCTATTGGCGATATTCTTATAGACTCTTCAGTGTGCAGATTGTGTTCTGTACGGTCTGGAATATTTGAATGCGGACCTAAATGCTTAGTTTTTGGACTGTACAATGGTTTTTCTTCTTTTATTGTAGGATCTTTTGTATATGTTCCAGACGAGACTTTAGGTAGCGTCCAGAATTTTAAATGAATATTATCTTCTGTTTTATTGTCGTAGTTCGTAATTCCATGCTTGCCACGAAGATGGGCCGTATGGTAACGATGAACAGTCGGATGTAAATGATTTAAATCTACTATTGACTCTTGAACTCTCATATTTTGTTTCAAAGGTTTGTCAGCATTTGATTGTCGATAGTCTGAAATATATAAACAATTAAATTTAAAACTTAGTCATAACCTTCGAACAGATTTTTTAAAATATTTTTAGATAGATAGGCCCGGTATCTAAATAGGCATAATACATATATATTTATATTTTTTTAGAAAAAGAAGGCATTTTCAGTGCTTATATACCTCTATTTCCTTAACCTTATTTATTTCCCTTACTCTTTTTATTTTTTATAAATACTATAAATACATATGTGGATTTAATATAAAAATAAAATGTGTTGATAAAAGAAAATGCATGCGAAAGAAGCTTTTACAACGCTTACTAAGTGATTAAATTTATTATTTTACTGTAAGTGCATGGTATTTTATTCTAATAATAACAGTAATAATTTAAAAAATGTCTTGGTAAAGTGTATTATAATTTAAAAGGAAATACGAAATCTACGATATACATAGGACAAATATTTAGTGTTTCAATTTAATTTTGGCTATAATGAATAATTTTATTAACGCACATAGAATGTTATGCTTCCAATGCCGCAATCGTTAGTGAAATACAACTATTAAACATACAGAAATAATATTATATTAATTGATATAATAAGATAGTTAAATATTAAAATGAGCCAAATAATGTATATTTTTAGTATAATAATATTAATATATCCACACATGCAAAGAAATATCATGCCAAAAAGCATCAAAAACTTTACCTTTGAAGGACTTGATCTTAACAAAGTCGCAACCATTGGAAGCATCTCGATCGTTGAGCAAAGCGTTGTTATGATCAATAATTTTAATGAGAATTAATAGTAGTGTACGATCGACGGGGACAGTGTTTACCTTTGGATATTCCAGTGCAAGAACTTATAATACATTAGTGTACTTGTGGTTATGAAAGGTAAGAATTTATGTTATTATAAGACATTTGTACGTTAAACCTTAACTTCATATATTACACTAAATTCTTTTAATAGGGAATTAAGTTCTATTGTGCGGTCAATCTCGTATAGCTTTTTCTTCCGATATAGGACAATGTGTTTTGGTTTAACTGAAAAACAACTTACAACAGAACTTTATTCATCAACTGTTAAGGGTGCTGGTGGTACATATGTAAATGAGGTGAGGTGAGAGGTGAGAGCGTGGGGGTGAAATTAAATGAAATAAGTGCGTTAATTGACAATATTTGTATAATATTATTTACAAACACATATGGACACAAGAATAACACACCATGCACTTCATACAAAATCATGAACTAATCGTAAGCTGTGCACACTCATGTGAAATAAGGCACCATGCATTATTACATAATAAAAATTTGCATTTTAAATATCAAATAGAAAACATTCATTTTAGCGTGAATATTCAAAAATAATTTAAAATTAAATCTATCACAGAGATAAATTAACTAAGGCAAGGAAGACGACTATACCCTAAGAGGGACGGAGACAAGTCTAGTAAAAAAATCTTAAACTACAATTTGTTTTAGTCGTGTTTTCTTAAAATTATCTAACTTCATAAAATGCAACATGAACAATTTCATTAAACATTCTTAATATACTTTAAAATTTGATTGTAAAATAAAAAAAAATACTTAAGGCATTTACGAAGTAAGCGTAATAAAAAAGAAGGTAACAAGGCTTAAAATTACATTCTATCCATAAGAAACTCTTGAAATAGATAATAAACAACAAATACTGAGCAATATGACAATAACTCATCTGATACATAATCACTACACTTCATTTATGTAATTCATTTCGTCATTTAATTTTTCTAAAAATATGTTAAATTCATTAAAGTAATAGTTTTTCATAAATTATTGTGGATATATATATATATATCAAAACTACCAAATTTCGGTGCCATTTTCAGATTCGGAAATTGATAAAATTCTAGCTCTATGCATAGAACCGTCAAAGGGTACAGTAACTTTACTGGGTGACAAGGGGCAAGCGGGCGGCGAGTGCAATACACAGACAGTGTCAGGGTCAGAATCTAATATAGCTGATAGCATATCTATAGCCCTATCCCTGTTGTCTGGAATGAGGGCGATTGTATGCCGTTTGGGCAAAGGAGTTGTTAATGGGCTTAAAGCTAACGAGGATAATTCTGTTTCAAATTTATTATCAATGAAACTATCATTGTTATTTGAGCATTCGCATTGGAGGCTATCAAAAGTATCCTTGTGACTTAGTTTAGGAGATACCGTTGATGGATAGTTTATTTGTTCTCGAAGTAAATCTGCTGTAATTTCAGCTTGAATCATTTCAAAAGAATTAACTTTTTTTGCGTTATTGCTAAAAGAATCAAGTTTAAGAAGTTTTTTGATAGGCATTAGTGGAGAGTTTGCAAGTTTGTAGCTGTCACTTCGTTTAATTTTACTATTTAAACATTTGTCAACATCTTGATTATTAAAATTTGGATCTATTTTATCGTCTACATTATTCTTAAACATTTTTATAACTTCTGCTACTTTATTACCCGTTTTACCAAAATCTTTGCATTTTTTAAGCATTATTGATGTTTGAAAGTTGGGTACAAAAGGAATGATTTCTTCCAAAGTTTTATTATAATTTTCTTTGAAAATAGAATCGTTGATGACACTCGAAGTTTTTGAAAGATTCTTACCTGCTATATCATCTTTCGTTGGGGACAAGCTGACACCTTCTGCGTCGTGTATGTTTACATACGCACCCGTCCTGGTAATGGCTTCGACTATTCTAGGTGGATCTGCATTCGTTTTAGTGATCGCTTTTAAATTCGTACTCGTTAGTACAGGTGACGCTGTTATAGGAGTCGCTGATATTATCGTACTGGGTTTAGTAGGTAACGTCACAAATTCAGTAGTAATGACACCTCGAGGGTCAATAGGTGCTTTTATTATCATTTTTCCTAATTGTGGCGACGTTGGTTTGCTACTAGTTGTGGGTGCGTAGGGGAAGTCAGTTTCATCTATGATTTTTACAACATCCGCATTTTCTCGCTGTACAATGGAAGTGGTTGGACAAATCTCCTGAACAAATGGTCCCGGCTCAAATGTGGTGTGTGCTCCCTTTCTCCTTTTCAATGTGTCTGATGAATAGATTACTTGTCCTTGCGAATCAAGAGTCACCTTTGCTCCTATGGCTTGTACTTTTTGCGCTTCAATTTGTTTTTCACCTACGCTATGTTCTAAGTAATCCTTGCCTTCGTTTAAGCAGTTTGGTAGTTCATTTAAAGAAACGTACTCAGTTTCATGTAATTTTCCAGATAAAACAGTTTGTAAATTTTTCTTAACTATATCATTGTTTGCATACGTACTCCGATTTAACGTCGTTTTTTGATTATTGTTTTTAACGTCCGCAATTGTAACGTAATCACCAGAGTCGTAAAAATCTTCCAGCATATCAACATCTTTTGAAGGTGGTGATTTTTTATTAGATAGTTTATTTGGTAATACTCCTTTAAGGCGACACATAAAATTATTAAACGGATGTAAGGAGGATTTTATTTGATTTTGATATCTGTTAGTTCTTGCTGCATCAGAAAATTTGGTTTCCTTTTGTCTATCTTCATTAGGTAAATCTAGTTTTGGTCGGCTCTCTGATTTTGCTAGTGTCTGATCACTCCTTTCGTTGTTTTCTTTTTTTCTGCTAACACTCTTATTACTAGTTTCACTTTCATCGTCAGAGTTAGTGGGTGTAATAACACACATGGAAGGAATTCGAGAACTGTTGATGGTTGTTTTGTATCTTATTCTTTCTATTCGATCTGTTCCTTCGAGGTCTGAAGATTCTGAGTAATCTTGTTCAGATAAACTGTTTTTCCCGTGAGCACTCGAAACCGAGTCTTCAATAGGCGAACTAGACGTGTTGTGGCCAGAGTCCGGTGAACTCGTACCGGTACTTTTCTTAGCACTTTCAATATCTGTTTCAGTGTGCACCTCTACAACAGCTGTAATTTCTCTTTGATTACCAACATTCTTTGATATAGTAACCGTTGCTGAAGGGTTTGTGTCAGTTATTGAAAAGTTTGTTACTGTTTTGTCTGAAAAAGCTCTTAAATTACTATATCTAAGGCTGCTGAAAGGCGATTTTTGGAATGAAGCAGCACGCTCTAAACTTGTATTTACATTTCCGCGACTGCGATTCATTATTATTAACGAACTTTTGCGTTCAGGTACTGTCGGCCCAATTACTAACGATCTATCGCTATCGGCTGCCATCAGAGTGGTACAAACTGTACCAGCTGAACTAGTCGTCGTGCTTGTTGAACCTTTTCCAAATAGTTCATATTCATTTTCCGCCGACAAATTCTGACTGTTTGATGAATTAGATAATGCAATAGTCGTGTGCAATGGAGTGCTAGGCGAAATTTCTTCTTCTTTTAAAGTTTTAAGACCAGAGTCCATATGGAATGATGTATAATACCCCTCTGTATCGCAAGAAAATTCAGAACTAGTTTCCAGATCTTCATGTAAATCGTGAATAATATCAGGCGTGAGAGTGCCTTCGCTAGTAACACTACCAGATCCTGATGTGTTAAGGAATTTCCGTCTACTAATAATCGAGCTCGGTGGGCCGTGGTGGAAATTCAGGGAGTTATTCGACGTGGCAGCAGATGTGGTACTTTTGGGTGGTACCGTTGTGGTAGTTATTTCTGAGCCTATACTCGTTCTGCCAGACTCGGAACTTGCAGACCAGTTACCGCTGGACGAGTGTGGTTCATCTTTCCCGACCGCCGACCGCCTGGACCGCCTCTGTGTTGAAGCTCCTCGTAGCCGCACTCCCGCGCTTATTGTTGCTGTTGTATGAACACTTGGAAGTCCAATGCTTTTTTCCGACGAAGAATAGGAAGCACATCTCAAATGTGCTCTTCTATCTTCTTCTTCTGGTCGCTTTTTGCGTAAGACTACAGTTTCTTTACTAAGTTCATCATCTACAGGGACAATTGATGTTTTTGATTCCTTGCTTCTATCTAGTTTGGATTCTCTGAAACTGTCTCTGCTAGTACTAGGTGACCTTCCTATCATTTTTAAGCGGTTCTTTCCCCATTGTTTTAAGCTATTAAAATGGCTTTTCTTAGGATCTGTTGGACTTTTCTTAAGCAAATCACTCGATCGGGACCGGATAACTGTACTGTCTTCAATCTCTTCAGAAGCCACAGCATTTGGTGTATCACTATGATAAAACAAACCAAGCAAAGCATTAGTCACACGCTAGAGGCATATGAATCTCCGAAAAACATTACTTAGTCTTGTAACAGAGACGTTTTTCGAAGATTTCATTAATTTTTAAGCTAATGAGAATGACTCTATTAGTGTTTCAGTGCACAGATGTTTTATAATCTTGATCTTTACTTCGTTATTAAGAAGCGTAAGTGAATAACGACAACCAGGAACAAAAAAAAATTATTCACAGAAGCACGATATCATCGACAGGTTAAAATGTGCTGAATATTAAACGATTTTAAAGCCACACGATACTGTGCTTTTTGTTACTAAAGTTAATAGATCTCATTATCTAGATTTCATTATCTATTATTATTATCGTTTTAAATAATGTTTAATTTAGTAAATTCAAAATAGATAATGTAGTCTATAGTGAGTAGTGCAATCTATAAGCTTACCCAGCTATAGCCTCTCTAAGCTCTTTCTGATCAGTGCCAGAAATTGTGTTTCGTCTTTTACCCCGTGGTTTCCGAGTGCGAGTGCGACGCTTCACCGTATCTGTTTCGCCGGCAATGGTCTCTACGTGGAGGGATTTCCGCGAGCTGCACATTCTATCGAAGAACTTGCCTGATGTGTCTATCGCTATGACTTCTGGTGGAAATCTGAAAAGAAAATGTTATATCAAGGTATTATGTGTACAATTTAACATTATATATAAACTTTTAAAATAGAACACACAACTTAAATAGAAAATACAATACAGAATATAACTTGTATTGAGGCCGTTGTGTCGCAGTGGGGCATCGTCTAAATATAAACGCGACGGTTGTGGTTTCGATTTCCACTCAAAGGAATGAATTATTGTCATTTTCACGCTTTGACAAGACAAAGTGCGGTGTGTAGGTCGCTCTACGCAATGGATGGAGAGTGGACAGTGGAGTGTCTTAGCACTCAGTTTTATCTGCTTACCCTGCAATATGAGGCGTATAGCGTGGAGCTAAAAAAAATGCAAAATCGAGCATGTTTTTGTTATACAACTTCGCGTTCGCACTATAACTTACTTAGATACAATTACTCGCAGTTGTTCTTCGGGGCTCGGTAGCCGATGGTCTATAGGTTCGTCGTCTCCCGACCCGCACTCTGAAAGCTCGTCTGGCGTTAAAGTAACGCTGCTCGCGATGCGTATTGACGCATCCGGTAAGGCCGTCACATCTCCCACAGCTTCTTTTGACGTCCATTTCCTTAAATGTTCTACTACCGACGGCTGCAATTTACGTATAATTGGTTATTTAATAAAAGATAAGGTTGGAAAAATTCATTTGACTTCATAATAGTTATTTTGATATGATAAACAAAAATGCATTTAGAATTAATTATTATATTAACTGAAACGTCAAGCTAGTAAAATATAAAATATATTTTTATTAATATGATAAAATTAAGACGTAAAGGTACTCAATTTAAGCGTACTTATTTATTAAATAGACCGAGTATATTTACTTATTTAGAAAACGTATAAACATTTGAACGTAGCGGGACTAGGAACCCGCGCCTCCTGAAAACCGACCAGGCGCTCTGATTACTAAGCCGTACGTTCTCATCAAGCTACGTCAAAATTATTATTATATTTAATAATAATAATTCCAGGTAACGTAAAGAATATAGTTATCATAAATGTTGACGGTGACAACATAGCACTACTTAATAAATATCAAATCCTAAGTGTTTTATACATGAATTAATGATGATTTCAGATTGCAATGTCGATGTCCCCTTTATTTTATTGATATGTCAATCTAACTTGTACGTTAAATGAAATGAAATGATAAATTGGCTTACAATATGTGTTTCTATGTCGACGTCTATCTTATTGTATATTCGTCTTCTCTTTGAACTTAAGACAGGAGTGCAGAGAAGGTACTGGGAATGTTGGGAATCTCTTCTTAGTTGATCGAGGATTGATACGGAAATCCTATCGGTTGTTGCCTTTTCATACAGCTTTTGTAAACTTGCGGGTCTGAAACGTAAACGATGCCACATCATTTTTGTAAATATTCAAACATAAATAATTGCACACTAACGCTCAGCAATGTAAATAAACAATTCATATTGAAGTGTTTGCTGAGCTCTTTCGATCTTCTGTATATTTAGAAGTTAAAGTCTTGTAAATATTCGCGCTGTACATGATTCGAATCCATCTATGTACTAAGAAGGGATTATCTAATGTTCACAGCAGTAGGTGTGCGATGCTTTACGTTGACCGCTTTAACATATACGATGGCCCGCCATCCAGAAAGGATGGGTGATATAATACATTATTATTTTATTTATTGTTACATAATAAATAAAATTATATTTAGTTCAATTACCTGGTATCAGCCGTGAACAGTTCCTTTCTAAGAGGATTATTGGCCGTGTAGTGAACTTTGCGCGTTGCAAAATCAGACAGGCTGCCCTCCGCTGCAACAATTACAAATATTATTATTAATAATGATATTTATATATTTATTTATGCTTAAAATGTAACACAGAATGAAGTCTACATTAATACAAATAAGCTGAGGAGTGTTTGGTTAAACGTGCTTATTTTAGGAACTATTAGTTCAAGTTAAAAAATTCTTTATTTGTAGTACAAGGCTAAGTTACGTCACGTGTAACTGACATCCCACCCTACACTCAATAAAATATTTAAATAAAATGATTTAAACAATAATTTTAATATTTTAATACGGCTCGTGATACATCTAATATAGTTAGAACCCTTTCGTAGTGATCGTAAATAATCCAAGATCTTTTAG
>DWAO01000571.1:0-24293 GCA_018230605.1 Heliconius congener
TGTATGGATTTTTTTTAAAACAGCACCGATTTTTATAAAACTCGAAATTCAGACTTTTTAAAATATTTCATTGAACACGTGTTTTATGGTTTTTTAGAATTCACCCCTAAGGGTGCAAAAAGCGGGTGAAGCCGCGCGCGCCTACTAGTAAATAATAAATTTATGTTTATGACTTTTTTTAGAAAAGTTAGCAGAAGCCACTCGTAAATATGCTACTTTACAAAGTGAGTTAAAGGCCAGATTTGATACTATGAAACATAAAGGCAGCGGCGATAAGCAAACAATCCCCCGGCGTAAAGTACAAGAGCTAAAATTGGCATTTAGTGAATTCTACCTTAGTTTGATATTATTGCAAAACTACCAGAATTTAAATTATACGGGGTTTAGAAAGATATTAAAAAAACATGATAAGGTAAGATTCTACTGAAATATTCATTAAGTAAACCTAAACGTGATAACGTACGTATTGTATATATTGTAATCAACCCTCAAAGCCTCAAGAATTCAGGGGAAACTGGGGAATGGAAGTGTCTTAATGAGACTGCAGTATCTTAACATTAGGTTCCCAGGTTCTCTCTGCCTATGGAAGGGCCATACGCGGGATACAGATAGCGGATAAGTATTATTGTCTATTTTGGTTCTGTCATGCTATCCTCATATGCGATGGAAATTATTTTTGTTACGATTGTTTGAAATTTGGCTAACTGCACATTAAGTTGTGGGTTCGATTCCCTTTCAAAAATATTTGAAAAATAAAGTAATTTCTCTAGTTTTATTTTCATGGTTCATAATTTCTCTTTTTGTATCTATTGATAATTTATCCTTTTTTTGTCTATCTCGCAATTATATGACCGATTCGTAAATATTGCAGGCCACCGTGGCACATTGTGAGAGCGTACGGTTCTGTATTCATTCACTTTCGTTTGAATGATTAATTATATTTTATTTAAATTATTTTTATTTATATTCCAATTAGGTAGAAAAAGTTAATAGAGTTCCGCCACTCAAAATAATATCCCAAAAATTAGGCGATGCGCGGATTCGAATGTCTGGAGGGTGACACGAGGTTCCCATTGCCTACCCTGCTATCTGTATAGATATGTTTAATATATATATTTACACAGCAATTTATAATAACTTCAAATTTAGTATTATATATTTCATTACCAGTTACTAAACGTAAGCAACGGTGCACAATGGCGAGCGGAACATGTGGAGACATCACATTTTTATACAAATAAAGATATAGATAGGCTAATAAGCGATACTGAAGCGGCCGTAACAAATGAATTGGAGGGGGGCGATAGGCAGAAGGCCATGAAAAAGTTAAGGGTACCGCCTTTGGGAGAACAGCAAAGTCCTTGGACTACATTCAAAGTTGGGCTATTTTCTGGATCATTTATAGTACTTTTTATATCTGTTGTTTTGTCTGGTGAGTATTAAAAACATTATTTTATTGAATTAGTCGTTGTAATATGAGCATAAATATTTGGGAGGCAGTAAAAGTGGGAGAGTTACTAAATTAACTTAATAGATTATAAAAAATAAATTAAGTAAAGATAAAATGGTATATAAAAATATACTATAAAAAGAGCATTGCCATATTTTTTTTCTATAACGAGAGTAATAAAGCTCTCCTTTAATAAGTCATCATCTATCAGTTTTGACCTCAATTTATTGACCTGATTACTGTTTTATTATGTACATAGATAGAACTAAGCAAATATAACGAGCTTATATTGTCTAAGTACTGTAATTTATAGTCTGTATTTAATCTTAAGGCCCTATGACCACATCTAAGTAAATTTGGAAAAGGTTAATATTTATGGGAACCATAAATTGTGGTGTATAAATATAGATAATGATTCCAAGTTATCTACATACGAGGCTAGCTTAAATCCATAGTTGCAAAGTTTCTTCAAACACTAGATGAAAATATTTGTTTTATAATGTTTCATTGCTTTTAGTTTGCGTTGTTTAATCACGTTGATAAGAAATGACAATAACGTTTATATATTACAATAACCTGTATAAGTCAATTTATATCAACCACTATATAGTTATAAATAATGTTATGGTAATCATGCTATGGTACAGAATTTTTTTAATCGACTTAATAAAAGATATCTATTTGACGTGTTACATACACGATTTAACACACATTTAATACGTAAATGTGTGTTAAATCGTGTAATATAGTGCTAAATTTCGTAAGTGTATGTATGTCCAGAAATATCTCGGAAACTGAAACTCGTGTCGATATATTTCTTTTCTTAATCAGGTATTTATAATCCAAATTAACAGCCCCACTCTCATCAAAATCAAATCCGTAATCGTATATCGTTTATAATAATTTAGGCTTAGTATTAAATTTAAGTAATTTCCTTTTGAGTTGTTTTAATTAATTTAAATTTGTATTTAATAAAAATAAATGAAAAACCTAATTATGATTATTATTTCAGCACTGTTCCACGAGGGCGGCACGGAAAATTTTAAAACTGCCTTCAGATTATATCGAGGGCCGTTTCTTTTAGTGGAATTTATATTTTTTATGGGCATTAATGTATACGGATGGAGATCATCGGGGGTCAATCATGTGTTAATTTTCGAATTAGATCCTCGAAAACATTTATCTGAACAACATTTAATGGAATTAGCCTCCATATTTGGTGTAGTTTGGGCACTAAGTATATTAAGTTTCGTATACAGTGAAAAATTAAGTATACCGCCATTTGTGAATCCACTGGCTCTAGTGATAATAATGTTAATCTTTCTTATGAATCCGTTGAGAGTCTTCCGTCATGAAGCAAGGTTTTGGTTTTTGAGGATTTGTGTAAGTGTTTTTCTTTGGTTATTTAGCATAAAAATTATGTTAATGATTCGTCTGATTGTAAACGTGACGGTTATGGGTTCGATTCCCACAAATTTTCTTCGTACACACACACACACACAATTTTCTTTCTACTAATAATATGAAGATAAAAGTTTGTGAGGATAGATGTTTGTTCCTATTTCACGCAAATACTACTGGACGGATTTAAATTACATTTTAAAGTATAGCTTATATATCAAATTAATACATTTATATGAAGATTTTGTTTAATTTACCTATTATATAACAACAAATCTAAGTTTTAAGACGAAGCATGTATTTAAATTACATATTACAGGGTCGTATCCTAGCAGCTCCATTTATGCCGGTGCTATTCGCGGATTTCTGGCTCGCGGATCAGTGGAATTCCTTTACATATGCGTTTTTAGACTTCCATTATTTGATTGCGTTTTACGTAACTGGTGCTGATTGGTATGTTGTAAATGGTGAGCTATTTTTTCATGTTAACGCAATTTTTTGAAATTTTTATATATATTTTTTATGATTTAGATGCTATAGTTTTTGGAAATTATTGCCTAAAGTCTTATATGTTTATATTTTTCTGCAAGCTAATATAAATATCTTGTAAAAAAATAAATAATGTTCTAATCAAAGGTATGGTTAGTTGCGAATTAACTACTTGGCAAAAGGCAATGTGTGTTTGTTTTATTTCTCCAGATGCTTTCGAATTTACAAAATGGTTTATAATAACTCGTGCCGTAGTAAACGTAATACCGGCGTGGACTCGTTTCTGGCAGTGCCTAAGAAGATATAAGGACAGTAGGGAGGCCTT
Source organism: Heliconius congener (assembly GCA_018230605.1). Lineage (NCBI taxonomy): Eukaryota > Metazoa > Arthropoda > Insecta > Lepidoptera > Nymphalidae > Heliconius > Heliconius congener. The sequence continues at coordinate 3,666 of DWAO01000571.1, forward strand.
CCCCCATTTGGTGAACGCTGGAAAATATTCATCTACGTTCTTTGTTGTTATGTTTTCTACATTGCGAGCTATTTATAGTGGTGCGTTCAAGTTTATTTTATTATATTAAGTAATATTTTAAAATATATTTGATTGATTTTAAAAGTTAAAATTTACTTTTCTGTCCAACTATACACAATATGAAGGTAGACTTTGTGGGTTGTGACTTTGTGGTAGGTTCTATCTAAAATAAATGACTTTCATTTCTTCGCTCTCGTAAGAGAAAGTGCAGCGTTAAGTTCCGCCACTTAAAACTCAATATATTCTCATATATTTATGGATTGTATAAGATAAAACAAAATGTTGCATAATTTCACAGTAAACTACGAGAATTCCTACGACAATCCCTTCCTATATCCGTGGCTGACTTGTCAATTTATTTCATCCATATATACTTATACGTGGGACGTTAAAATGGACTGGGGCTTGTTAAGTGTTGGACCATCAGCGGAGAACAGCTTTTTGAGAGATGAAATTGTGTATAGCCCTGGGGTGAGTCGAGTAAAACTTGTTTCTTTTCCCATCCGAATGCGATCTATTACATGTTAAGTAGCTTTAAAAAATACTTTCAATCTTTCTATTATATGTTTTAAGTTTTTTAATTACAACCGTCGCGTCTATAGTCAGACGTTGAGGTGCTGGGTCTGACTATAGATGCGATTGTTCTGGGTTCAATTCTGATTATTTATTTTAATTTCCTCTGGTAACAAAATAAAGTGGCGTTGAGTTCCGCCATTCCATGTGCGTGGGGGACAAAGGGCCTGCTACATGCGGAATATGTTAAGTGGCGGAGCTCAACAAAGGAATTATACAATTTCTATTATATTTTTTATCCAGCCTCGAGGCACTCGTGGTGTAGCGTTTGACTATAAAAGGAACGGTTACGGGGAAACGCTGCGCCACGAAGATCGATCCTTATGGTATTATATTTCTAACAGTAACGAGACAAAGTGCGGTGTTGAGTTCCTCCATTCAACGTATAAGTATTCTGAAGTGCATGAGTCTATATGTAAACATAAAAAATATATTGAAAGAGCAACTATTGAAATCCTTGTCAGTGCCTGTAGGATTGACACGATTGATGATTCAAAAGTGTTTTTTGGCTTGATTGAATGAATAATATTTTTATTTTTAAATAAAAATATATATTTTGTATGAAAACATCATAACGATAGTATATTTATTATTTACCTTGTTTTTAACGTAGTTTTTTTTATTAATAAACAGTTCTACTACTTCGCAATAGTGGAGGATTTCGTCCTAAGATTTATTTGGGTGCCATCTTTCTTCCTAACTGAAAATCAAATTGTAAGCAGTGAAGTGATGGTATCTATACTAGCGCCGCTTGAAGTTTTTAGGTAAATATATGTTTTAATATTAACCGACTCCAAAACTTCATCATCATCCAATTTTAGTAAATTTTGTAACGAATTTGGAGAACATTTTATAGAAGTGAATGTCTATTTGTAAACGTTACTATTGTGGGTTCTATTTCCAATCAGGGGAATTAATTATCTTCAGTTCCTTCTTTCTTACTCCCTCCTTGTAACAAGACAAAGCGCTTTGTGAGGCGTTATCGTGGCATTGAATTCCTCAAATATCTAGAAAAAAGGTTGGGGTTCCCTCTGTCTGTCCTGCTATATGCGGGATAATTTGTGAAACTGTGTCAGTTAGTATATTACAAATATTTATATTCTAGGCGTTTCATCTGGAACTTCTTCCGTTTGGAGAATGAACATTTGAACAATTGTGGTAAATTCAGAGCGGTGCGCGATATTAGCATAGCGCCGTTGGACTCGTCCGATCAAGCGCTCATTATACGTATGATGGATCTACCAGATGGAGTTGTTAATAGGTTAGTGGTTTTATGATGAAAATGGAGATTTTTATTTTAGTTAGGAAAGTTTAGGCTAAATGATAAAGAAAATATAGTTCGCTCTGTTATTTATATTCCCGTATTGAATCGTGACAAATTTTGTATTTTCGTTGTTGTCGATTTTCTAGTCCCTTGAAACACAATTTAGTTGATAGCCACGAACAAACTGCTAATTACCTAATCATAATGTTTGGAATCTATCTTTAAGATATATCTATATTTATATTTTTGTCAATAAAAGTTTTATTGGTCCGTAATAATTAATTTTTTCCTCGTTTTGGTGAAACAAATAGCGCTTTTACAGTCACCCCTCAAGGAGTCAAGAATTTAATTAGAAAATGCATATTGGAACATCTTAATACTAGGTTTCAGGTCTCAGAGTATTTTGCTATATGCGGCAAATCCTTTTTGTTTTTGAAGTAATTTTGGATAAATATAATAAACAATAGACAAATATGATGTGATTATAGTTCTGTCGACGTGGCTGCAATCTGTAGGTTGCGCAGATTTGGTATTAGAATTTTCTTCGGGAGTTCACAATGGGCAATAGTTCAGAAAGCTTAACTTCATGTACCCACGACTCGTTGACTGTACTGTATTTCGGTAATACAAATATATAATTTACATTTTTAACAGGATAGCCAAGAAAAAGCATCAAAAAAAGACAAAGGAGGACAGGAAGCCGTTACTAAAGACTAAGGAGTCTATACAAGACCTGGAACTCGAGCTGCCCTCCAAGATGTCATAACTAACTGTGATATGCCTCATTGATATTATTTATAAGCAATGTTTAAAGTATTATTGAATTATATTTGTAAATTAATAGAGAAAAAATATTTTTTATTTATTTGGATTATCCTATTTACATTTATTTATGTATGGAAAGTACATCTCTTGACATAAAGTTTCTTATGCCTATAAATATAAATATAGGAATTTATCTCGTTTTTACCATGTGCCGATATGCGATTCTATGTGTGGTTGAGTAGTCATATATGATATAGACCGAAATCCCAGGGCTCCCAGACATACGCCATTTTAGCAAAGCTGAAATTTTGAATATTACTAGTCTAATATGAGGTCAAGACGGTATGCGTATTAACAAACTTGAAAGTGAAGCTCTTTCTGAAGTAGCGACAAATAAAGATATATCTCTGGCTGGGAGGATGTTTGAGCCATCGAATTGGTCTGGGTGTCTAATAGAATGCTTTAGTAGATTAGAATAGAAACATGAAATATTATAATGTTAGATCTCTGAACTAGATCTTTCGGGAAAACCAACAGGTGGTCGGATAAACTAAACATTTCGATTAAACAATAAGCAATAAATAAACACAGAGGGATTTATTTATTACAATTACAGAAGAAATTACAAAGTTAAAATAAAAAATATTAACTTAGCAAAGTCATTCTATCATGTGGGTAATAGGCATAAAAGAAAATGATAAATAATGTTAATGTTTTTATTAATATATATTTTATATACACAAAACAAATAAATCTCTAAATAATACTTAAAAGTTCTGATTATTTCAATGTACAAAAATGTACTGACAGTTCTATTACCAATTTTCTAAGAATCAGAGTAAATGACAAAAGTTTATATGTAGTATCAATACTAATGTTTTAACTTTAGCTATCACGCAGTATCCCTCATATAACAGGGTATTCAGAGGTAATCTAACGTTAAGACACTTCGTTACGGAAGTCAACGCCGCGCTTTGTCTTAATATAAGAGCGAGAAAACGAAAATAAATCATTTCTCCGAGTGGGAATCAAGACAATATGCCGCAACGCTACGACAGCCGCAAAAAAATAATTGTCACTTATATTACCAAATCTCTAAGAAACAAACTAATTTACAAGTCAGTATTAGAAATTCAAATTGTAGTTGTTTAATATCATATTAGTCCGTGATAAATTTTATTATATATAATTTAGGAAACAAAAATAAACCATAATAGACCATTTATAGGTAATTAATGTTTTTAACTTAAATTCTAGCTGCTAATAAAATTCAAATTCACAATTTTAAAGCATTTTCATAGTTACTAAAGTTTTATTTGTTATTTAATATATCTTAATGTAACTTACTTTATTGTAAATAAGTATAACTATATATTTTTTAACAATTTCAACTTGCTGTGAAGACAATAATTGCAACATTTATAAAATTATTTAAAGGCATCTTTTATTTCCTCCATACACGGTGGACTTGTCATATTCATATCTGTAAAGAAAATATAATATAATGTAAAAAATATGGATTTAACACAACAATTTAATTTTGCACAAAGACAATAAGCCAAAGAATTATTAGAAATTTTAAGTGTTCCAAAAATTATATTTATAAATGACAAAAGTAATATAAGCATAACATGGAATATAATATAACAAAAAACATAGTAAATAACAGCATTAGTAAAGTCATTTGATTATATTTAACCTACTTTTCCACAAAGGAGGAAGTTCTACATTCGTTAACTATACTTTATGAAAATTTAAATTGTTTTTTCATTATCGTACCACTTAGCATTAACAATTTTGTATGGAGTTTTTAAAGTAGTTTATTCTTGTAAAAATATATAATATGGCACCATATTCATTTACACTACTGTAATCACGAATATCGCACAAAATAAATTTAAGAACTTACTTGATCATGCCTTTTCAATGATTATATAATGTAAAATAAAAGCAAAATTAATTTTAATGGATCTTTCCATACATTTACATATAAATAAAAGTGTGTGTCTGTAATTTAAAAATTACTCTGTTTTTCAACTGTGCACATAATTATTAGATGACGCTAAAACATTAACCAACAATTTTAACATTTTTGTTGGTCTGTTCGTCTGTATAAAAATCCTGCTGAACCGATTTTTATGGGACTTTTACTGGAAATTAGAGACTACAGTGGAGTAACTTATGAGCTTTATCTTGGAAGTTCGCGGGTTCGGTATTTACGCGAGAAAAACCACGTACATTGCGCGCGAGTGTCTACCTCCCCAAGCGATGAAATAACCAAATATTTTTAATTGTATATTTAACCTGAACTATATAAAAAAAAGTCGGCCGCTACTTTTTAATGAACGCTCTCTAGCTACTGTAATATAAAATAAAAAGTTTCAAACTACAACATAAATTAAATAAATTTACTATAATTAGTACTCACCTAAGATCTCAAAGCCTCAAGCCTCGATTGCATTTCATCAAGTTCACTTTCATCGGGCTCGGTTGTTTCAACTTCTTGCTCTTTGCTGGTGGACGGCGCGCCCACTGCTGTTGGTGGAGCAGGAGCCTCACCTAATTTACCTTGTGTTAGCTCCCAGAGTACCTGGAATGTGATACATATATACATATACGATAAGTTTTTATATCGACACTTCGAAATTAAGTATCAAGTAGCTAACAATCAAGTCTCGTATTGTATTACATATTATCATGATATCATGATATCATGTAAGCCAATGTCATGTCACCATTAGTTCTGACACAAAATGGGAGTGGACCAGGTCTTCCTATAATTAGTGTAGATATTTTTTGCTATCAAATTGCTTTGTCTGCATACATGAAATGAAATGCAAATATGAAAACTAACAGTTTTTAGAGTTCAGACATCAACGGTTATAAGGTACGTGGAGGTGAAATGAATGGGCCATTTCACCTCCACGTATGTAAGCACGTTTTCAGTGGTTCGGCAGATATTTCAGAATAGTTTTTTTTTTAAATCAGATTCTGGAAGAAAATTGGCAAATTTCTCAATATAGCTCAATAGTAGGCCTTTTATATAAAGTAGCAGATTGATGATTGGTCGAAAACAACAACTGGAAGTGAAAAGCATTAGGTCTTAAGTGAAGTATACAGATTCTGTGCATTGGCACATCCCAAATAGTGTAATATTTCAAAACTATCAGCTTATAAATCTTGAAAATTGAAATTTTCGCTACAGCCTTTGAAAGTTTTTGATACAATTTACCTTACTTAAAAACCATTTTCATTTTAACAACATCACGAGGGCAGACTCAACAGTTGAGATGTATTTGTCAATTTTCAATCACTGAAAATCGGCCAATGTAAATGGGAGTGAAATGGATCGGTACTGAAATCCTCTATCATTAGATCCTTTATATAAAAATCTACCTTATCAACTTCACTCTGTGCAGCTTCCTCCATTTCTTCTTCATCCTCCATACCAGACATGGTCTCATCTAACATTTCCTCTATTATACCTGCCTTCATCATTTCTTTACTCAATTCTTGCATAGTTTGAGCTATTTCTGGAAGACGTATTAATGCTTGCATTGCTTGCATCACCTATAAAAATATCAACTAAGTAAATTTAAAAAACCACCTTGTAAGTAAATTATAAAAATTTATAGTGTTGTGAAATAAAAAAAATATTATTCATTTAAAGAATAAAATATATAAATTATTACCTCTGTTGATTTTGCTAGTGAACCTGCCACTCTTAATGTTGCTGAAATATGTAAAATACAAGTTAATTCACAAGTAATCAATATAAAGACAAATTTTTATTACATTTATGTGAGAAATCTTTTAATCAAAAAAAACTACATATTATAATGTGGTGTAGTGGGAGATCTAACTGTAAGTACAATAGGGGACAGGCAAGAGCCAAGAGCCTTCCAACCTCACTCAGGTAACAATGACATTTACTTTCATTCCTCAACTCTGGTAGACGAAGCACAGCACAAGTTCTGCAATAACAACAATATCATGAATTTTTCACAGAATGTGAGAAATAAAGTATCTTAACACTAAGCTATCAGCCTACTCTTCTATGCGGGAAAAATTGTAAAGCTGCTAATATTTGCTGCTAATGTTACTATAGGATTTTCATCACTTATGTTGATTAACTCAAAATATAAAAATAGGTACCTAACTGATTTTTCATTTGCATTTGTACTGAGTTTAAATGTGCTTTGCTAGTGTAGATTTTACTAATTGCTCTCCTCGATCTAATTATCTCTTTCGCCAATATGGTACACACTTGTTTGTCATTTTTCCCAGCGGCTTCCTTGAGGGATCTTTTTATTTTATCTTCTTCTCTCTGTATTGCTTCGGACAAAATAAATCTATATTAAGCGAAAACAATTACAAAAATCAAATATAGAGCAGGAATGCTATGTGAAAATTGGAAATTACGACTTAAATAAAACCTTCGATTTAATTAAAAGTATATTAATTTTAAAAAAGATTACATTATGGTTAGGTTTCATATAGACTTACCTCTTATTTGTCTATCTAAATTGTAGCCTTCTTTTCGTAATTTATGTGACCACTCATTTACCTAAAATTATAAAGTGGTATTAAATTCTAATTTACTATATAAATTGATTTGAAAGATGACTAATTGCAATATTTAAAATTCTTAATTGACAGAAACCATTTCTTTGGGATTACGGTCGGGAGATTTTCCAAATAACCCCATTTTGAGTTTGTTAAATGTTTTATTTAACGTGAAGAATTAAGAAATAATAAATTTGTAAAAGTGCAAATTGTTTAGATGTTTTGACAATCCCAGGTGACATTGACATTAAAAAACAGTGATGACCTCATCCATGTTCCATTTTAAGGCTACTAGCATACGCATGTAATAAGCTCTTTTTTATTTTTTTTTATATTACAAGATTTATTAAAAATATGTAGCGCTGTAATTATAAATAAATTTTTATTTCTATTATAATTAAAATCTTAAATCTTAATTTGAATGATGTTATACAAATCATTATCACAATAAGTTAGATTATCACTGTGCAATGCATTTCTGACATAAGACTTTTGCCGGCTAAGCTAGTATACAACTGACAGACATATACAAAAAAAAAGTGCAATTTGAAAATACTTACAATTTTCTGTTTGATATTGTGATGTGGTTTTAATATATTTGTGTAATTTCACGTATCCAAGAATTATGTAAGTTGTAATTAATAATAATTGTTTCATTTATGTTGTTTACATTGTTGCAATTAGATATTTGAACTGATCTTTTTATAGAATCAATGTTGGAATGTGTTACATCGTCATTTTTTGCATTTACGTTTGTCTAAACGTATTGTCTAATTATAGCCAAAGAGTCATATTGTAAATTTTACTTGAAATCTTCACATTGTTTCATTAAACAATTCATTTATCTACGCTTTTAAAGAACATTTAAAATTTTACTAGATTAATGTAATAACGTATTTACATATGGCTATGTGTCTACATTAGTGAATGTTCTACAGTATCCACTGATTGTTCTCCAATATTTTATTTAGAAAAGAAAAGAAAGTAACTTTTACTTATATCATCACTGAAGGACATAATTCTAATATATTTTTTGAAGATAAAATAAAAAAAAATTAAATATAGCAATTATGTTAATAATTATATTTTTTTAGCAGTTGCTTCTGATTCCACAAGATGTGATATATATATATATATGAAGGTATTGAATATAGAATCTCTTATTTTTTGAGACAGTTGTGGAGCATAGACACAAAGGTGTGACTGTAACATGACAGTTGTGTATTCAATACCCTCTCAAGAGAACAAATTATTATTTCTTTTTCTTTGCTCTGGCACCAAGGCAAAAGCTCAGCTTTGGGGAACAGAAAGTCTGATACTAGGTTTCCTCCCTACACTGCTGTATAGTTACAGCTCTGCCCTCTATAGTAATACTGCCTGCCACATTCTTCTTTCATATGCTTAAAAAAATACCTAGTATAGGTAAATGAATGTGTAATGAATTAGTTGCTATACTTAGCATTAATGGAATTTTTTGTGCATCTAACATGGTAAGCAGAAACAAACTAATGTTGAGATACTATATTATTTGCATCTGAAGTCAGAACATACCCTGTTGGGTGGAAAACCTTAATCTAGTACTTTAATTAGCAGATCAGGGGAATAAAAATAGTTTGTGGGAACCAACTAGAAATGTATAGAGTCGGCAGACAGAACTTCATACTGTCTGTTTATAGCGATTGAATGCTAGAACTTCTCACTGCTCTTTGTCTTTTTACTAGAATGAGGAAATAAATCCTGCTTACAATCAGTTACTTTGTTATTGTTGTACATTCTGATAAATTAATTTATTTAGCCTTATTCATCTTTACAATAAGTTGTTGTTTATATTCTAATGTTGTTGATTATGATTATGTGTTGTTTACTGTAAAGCCCCTCTATGGTAAAAAGCCTCCTCCATCTTTCTCCATGTTAGTTTATATTGAGCTTTGGTAATCCAATTGTTATTTTAATGATTTTGTCAACTCATCTTTTTCTTTGGCGTCCCTTGTGAATTTTCCTGGAGGGCCAAGCCACTTTGCTGCTTGCAGTGTCCAGGTCCTGGTTTCTAGCTAGGTGGCCCTTGTCAACTAAGGTCTACCCTCCTACCTCTCTATCTGCACAAAATTTTGAAATTGGTGTTTAATGTAGTAATAATGTTAATTATAATTAATAAGGTTATTAATTTTCTGGCATGTTGCAGTATAACTATGGTTGTAGGTACAATTTACACTTGGATGAATAAACTATTTTTGGACAATGCTTCAAGAATGGATTGTCTTAAAAATCGGTTCCTTTTTCCTAGCCTATATTGCTATGAGCGGAATATAGCATGAACAAAAAATTCAAGGGTCATTGAACTCCCTCACATGTCCATGCTTACCTCATGTCTGGAGATCAAATTACCACCACCATTGTTGGAGAATCATTCCTTTATGAATCAATTCATCCACTTTATTCACATGTATTTTTGTGCTTGTCACTTTGTGTATTTTTTTTTTATTCCAATACTGGTTAAAGGTCAAGTATGTCTTACTAAGTTATTAATTATTGTAGATATTTTTGTCTTCGGTCATATTGTAATCTGTTCATTTTATATATTATTTTATAGAGTATTAATTATTCAAAATAGTGATTTCATTTAATCGAATTCGGCGAATCTCAACACCGCGCCTTGTCTAAAAAGTCTAAGAAAATCGAAATAATTTAAAGATAAGAATTTTTATGGGTAAATCACATACCCACAACTATCGAATGTAATCCGTGTATGTAGAAACTGTGGCACAATAGTGATCGATGTATGCCGTACTTAGAAGGGTATGCAGAGGGATCCTGGGAACCTGTGTTAAGACACTACGTTCCGTACACTATTATGATGCTTCCTTTCTAAAAATAAAGCAATAGGTATATATAATATAATTTAACCTGAATTGAAGAAATATAATACTTTAAATTTAAATCGTTTAGATAATGCACACTACCGAGATGTTTTCATAATGACAAAATCTTAGATTGCATGCCGCAAATTACAAAACAGTGACCGACATCCGATTTTGTGCAATGTGTTGTTACACATAAGCAGCAAGTGCGATTAACGCCGCGTGCAGTTTTAATTTGCGAGATATGTATGTCGTTATTTTATTTTATTTTTTGCTTCACGTTGTATCCCGCACATAGCAGGATAAGCAGGGAACCTGGGAATCACATCCAGAAGGCATTGCGTGTTTAGTGGTGACATTCATCATTTTGATTGATAAAATAAAGTCGAAAGAACCTCCTCCTTTTACAGAAGTCGGTTAAAAATTAAAGATCTGGAACGATCTGATGAACAACCTTCGATGGTTATGTAAAACATTATAAATAATGAAATGTTAGCGTTTACTTATTTATAATATTTTTCAGCGTGAGAGGCATTTTCCAATACATACAGTACATACCTATACAACTTTAAGATCTGAAATATCTGATGAAAAGTTAGCTCTCCACTCAATTGTCATATGTTAACGTTTAATATTGCACATATTTTGTATGTCCTACACATACATTGCAAATGTTAGATCATTTGTGGATATGTGTTCAAATTTGTATGTGTGTGTGTGTGACAGGGTGTGCGTGCGTATGCGTGTTAATGTGTTATCACTTAATATGTGAATGTGTGAACGTCTGTAACCATGTGTCGAATGTGAATGTGAGTTCAGAAGTGTGGATGTGTGACGGAAAGGTGTGTCTCTAAGATTCATGCAAATTTTTAGCTATGTGGGAAATTAAAAATTAAGCAAGATATCTACATAGAATGGACTAAAATATCGTTATGATTTTAAAGACAAGTATATCATTACATTTTAATTTATTATGGATTTAAATTATTATTATTATTATTATACATTATTAATTATTTATAAACATATTGATATAGACATCGTAATGTCGTAACATTAGTTTCTTTTCCTATACTCCCACAAAATACAATACATCCTAATCCTAAATACATGCATTTGTATTATTAATTTGTGTATGCAATTTAAATGCTTATAAACCAAAGGTTAAATGAAAATAAGTATGTTATTAATTATAATTATTGAGAGAAAGATCGAGCTTAAAATAAAAATGCTGCTGCTGCGAGCTGAAATAAATTATTAAAACAAGCATAATTGCAGTCATCGCCCTGGACAAAAGGTTCCGGAAACGACAAATCATGTGTTGAATACTCAAAAGTAATATATAAAAGAGATTTTACGAGAAATAAAATTGTTACCTAGCCACGAATTTGTACAAAAAAAATATTTATTTTTACAAAAATATAACATGAATTTAATTGATAATATTATTGATATAATAACCCCTTTTATTATCGTTCACAGGAAAGGAACTTTGTACCAAATGATAGCCGTTATTAGTTATTGATTTTCATTTCCTTTCGATATTTTATTGATAATAAATAAAATATCGAAAGGAAATAAAAGCCAATGTCTTTATTAGTAGCACTGCAGGTAGGAATGGTCTTAGCACTTACTACTCTACTGTATACTTCACAGATAATCTTCACAGTATCTTTTCTTAATATATTTTTTTAAACTGCACACTTTAACCCACTTTTAATTCGTAGTAGTAGGAAACTCAGGAGGATCAAACATTATTTTTTTTCATTCCCTCGCTCTCTCTCTGCTGAGGTTCTCTCTGCCTACTCTGCTATCGGGGGAGGCCTCCTCTCCTTTGTACAGCATGAAGTTAAAAAATTAATGAAAATAATTCTTTCCCCCATATTAAGAATTAAGTGCTGTGTGTGCCCACAACTATCGCTTTTACACTCAGACACCACTATGGTCCCCTTTAGTTATGTAGCTCAATTATTTCTATTCTCACCCTTAACATATACTTTCCTACCAGGTGCAAATATAGTATACTTAATTTATATATTTATACATAATTAGGTACTCTCGTAAGGGCGTTCTTGGTGCGCGCGCGCTTAATGTAAACAAAGACGCGTATAGTATAATTATAATTAATCATTAATCATACAGATATTTATATATATGTATAGCGATGGCGCCTCTGTTTTCTTTTTAAGTTGCATCGCGTGTCACGGGCAATTATTTTGTATGTAATTAATTAATTTGCTAGTCGTGGCGCAGTGGCACAAGCGTGTGACTGTAAACGCGACAGGTTGGGGGTTCGATTCCCTCAAGATTCACGCCACGCCACTCAACACACCTCCAGAATTCGGCGGAAAATGTGGAGTACCTTAACACTAGGCTCCCTCTGCCCACACGGCATACAACGTGAAGATGAATAAAAAAAGTAATTATCATAGTTAAAAAATTGAGAAAATGTCTAAAGAAGGTGTATCTACTAGTTTTATATTGAACTTTTTTTAACTATTTACACGTGATTTTCAAAAATGTTTTAGATTATCAATGCGATTGATTGGTTGTTTAAATTGTTTTTCATTGATAACAGTAATATCACTAATATTAAGTACGCGTCACAATATTTGCTTGCATTATTATTGATTGATTTGTTTTTATTACTCCATCATAGATTCCGATTGGCTATATTGTTTTATTTATTATAAATGAATATAGTGGGGAACGGAGTGTCTTAACACTAGGTTCCCCCTGCCTACCCTTCTGAGTGAGGGATACAGCGTGAAGCTGATTTAATAAAGTAATGCAATTTACTTAGTAAATATAGAATAGATAGTAGGCAATAACACGATAAAAATATTTCGCGAGTGATATTCAAATATGCTAATGGTCTATTGCTTCTAATGCAATGGAATTTTAAAATTCTTGGTGTAAAAAGTCCATGAATATGATTTCTACATTATCTTGGTGTAGTCGTTCAAAAGCATCCACGCTACTACGTCGTCAGATACGATAGCAAGTGTCAAGGGCACTCCATTTAAATACGTTTCAATAAAAAAAAATCTGATTTATAAAAGATAGCTTTTATCTAAGGTTTTACTTGTATAGTGAAATAGTAATAGAAGAACTACTAAGAACAGTGTTAGAATATCAAACTTTTTAAGTATATAATCAGATGTACCGCGTTTTATATTGAAATTGATAACGTCATGTTATATAGATTACATCGACAAATTGATTATCCAACACAAAAAGACTTTTTCGATTTGAAGAAGTAGTTCTTGAGATTATCACGTTCAAACATATAAAGTCATTTAAAAAAATATTATTCTAATTATAAACATTTCTTAACGAGTTGATGCACTTATTTTTAATATAAATCTAAGAATTTATTTTCAATATAAATCTAACTTGTATACAGAAGACCGCAAGATGACATGCATTGCGATCATTGCGATCTTCTATGTATAGATTTTTTGTATTTAGTTTATTTGCAGTCACTGCAACTTAACTAAATTCTTTTTAGTATTTCTAACTAAACTCAAATACGTCGTGTCAGGTATTAGAGTAAATAGTGTTGGCAAGGTCTAAGTTTTTTTAGTATTTTTTTTTTAAATAAGCGTGAAATCGGATACGAAGCCGTACGTACCTCTTTATAAACCTAAACGTGATTCTAGTCTGTACAAGAATTCTTATTTATCGCAAAAACCGATATACAAAAAACACGTACCAACAGATTTCAGTCAACTCGCTTAAAAAAATCTTTATCTAAACGAAATATCTTTTTTGTGTACCTATTGTTTTTTATATCATTTATTTTGATTAACATTTTAATCTTGTATTCAATTATCTTTTATTAATTACTACATTATGACGTATTCGTAAACATCGTCGTTTTAAGTAATTGATTGATTATTATCTCTACATCGGAATTTATTTTAAAACCAAATAAAACAAAGAATTTTGTTTATTTATATTAAAAACTATTATTTATCTTGACGTTAGCTAATTTAGATAAGATTTAAATTAGTACGTAGGTATCTTATTTTTTATTCTTTTTTTAAACAATTATTAAAAAAATTGACTTATTAAAAGTAATGGCTTAATAGCTACAGTACTAATAATTAATAGTTTTTTCAATACATTATTTGTTTTATAGTCTATTTTATTATATTTTGTTTAGACACTCCGTTTGTCACTGTCCGCCGAATTTTATAATTGATTTATTAAAAAAATCAGCTTCATGCTGTTGTATCCTGCATGCAGCAGATTAAGACACTCCGCTGTCCACTTTCCGCCGTTCTCTAGAGGCATTGCGTGTTGAGCGGCGGAACTCAACGCCGCGCTTTGCCTCCACACCAGAGCGCATAAAATAAAAATATTTAATATTTTATTCCCTCGAATCGGAATGGAACACCACCACCACAATCTGTCTCGTTTACAGTCACACTTTATGTCCCTGCGCCACTCCTGACGTAATTGATTTATTCACTTCATTTTTTTTCATTTCCGTAAAGTTTCATAAGGTATGAAAAAATTTACAAAATTTTTACTATTTAGGAATTCACGCTCCTGTCTTTGTAACGTTAAGAGGAATTTTATAAAGTATATTTAATAAAGTAGTCTGTAATCTGTTTTATATATTGCGTGTGGAAAATAGAGTTGGATGCTGCAAAATAGTACCTACGACCGGTTGTAATGATTGATGCTTGCCGTAGGTTTGCCCTTGGTACAAATTATAATACATGCGTGTACGTTTTTGTTAATTCTCGGTGTTTTTTTTTATATATTTCAAGCTACTGTTTTGTGTAATAATTATACTGTCTAGTTTTGAAATTTGTTGACGAGGTGTTGACAATATTAAGGATACTCAAAAGTTTAGAATACACGGCAACAAATTTCTGTGATTTTAATATTTAACTAGATATTTTCTTTTATTAGATACAATGATGTTAAAAGTTCTATCTTGAAATATAACGATTTTTTGTCTTCGTATATTGAAATAAACTATATCAAGACATGCGCCAGCGTGTTGTACACGCGCAATTTCTACACAAACCATTTCAAGCGACTTTTGAGCCCTTCATAAATTGTAAAGCAATTAGTCGACATGCATGAAATTTTGGACACTTGATAAAACTCCCTAGCTTATAATATAATATGTATAAAATTTCATCAATTTAACTGAAATGGTTATTGATCGAGGCGAAGCGCAGCGTTGAGTTTCGCCACTCAACACGCAATGCCTCCAGAATTGAGTAGAAAATGGGGATACAGCGTGACGCTGATTTTGGTTATTGTAACAGGCATTTTTCCTCGAAATTTATCTCCAGTGAACACAGAACTCGCCATCCATATATATCTCCCATTCTTTGTAGGTAAAGTCGAGAACGATGCATTACTTAACATTTCTTGGCTCTTATTTCACATTTATGTTCTTGATGGAATTTGTGATATAATGAAAATTTGATTTCGCTATTTCTTCGTGTTTTCTTTATTTACCTTGTCTCAGTCTATCTAACTTTAACTCAGACAAGATAGAATATATTGTACTCCAAAATCATACTATTGCATATAGCATCAAATTAGCTTTTTTGAACTTTATCCTTTAAAACAACAAATTATTAAACTCTAGCTGCTGTATCCCGCACATAGCAGGGTAGGTAGAAGAACCTGGGAACCTAGTCTTAAGACACTAGTGTTCCCCACATTCCGCCGAATTCTGGAGGCATTGCGTGTTAAGTGGTGGTACTCAACGCCGCGACTTGCCTCGTTACCAGAACGAAGGTGGGAATCGAACCTTCAACCTTTCGCGCTGACAGTCGCACGCTCCTGCCCCACGACTGGACTCATTCATTATTATTCTATGAAAATTGCAAAAATACTCCAAAAAAAACACGTGAACTCCAAATACTGGTAATATTTTTAGTTGTTATTCTCTTGTTTACAATTAATCGAATCTAAATTAAAATATATGGTTTAAATTTATTTACCTTTTATTAAAAGATTTTTTAATTATGCGCTTACACCAAACAATAAATATTACAATGCTTGGGAATACACGATAACAAAGGCCTCTATGTAAAGTAAACCTTGCATCGACTACGGAATAATGAAACAAGTAAACTTCATTGTACCCAATTCTATTATTTAAAAGAAATTAGTTATAAGTAACTTATGTTATTTTAAATGTTTATATTATAAACTTTAAATGTATATACTAGTCATAAGTAACTTATGAGATTATAATTTGTGTATTATTAAGTATCGGCGCTTAATCTTCGTATTCGTCTGGATTAAGACCCGGGAACCCGTTTCCACCGAGTTGCATTTGAAATCATCTTTCAGTCAGGCACGTGTAAACTTACCACGATGGTATCTCGTTAGCGATCCTTGTCACTATAAATGATATGAATAAGCAATGTTTATTTAACCTAAAGCTGGGGTCATTAACTTTAGCTCCGTACCTACTTGAAACTATTCCATGTCAAAGTTTATCTACGGCTTGTTGACGCAATGCAAATTGCTATGGAAGGGTACTAAGGTTTATCTCTTTAGGTCTCTCTGACGTCATACGACCTCTGCGGACTAGTTTTTGCGACATGTATAAAAACAAATTTGCATGTTAATATTTGAAGCCTCTTAGCTTGGAAGGTCGTATTTAAAACAACATCCGCAAAAATGTCTCCTTATAGATAGGTACGTTCAATGGCAGGTCAGCAGGTTTTTAGAAGTAAAAATGAAAATGTATTAAACATATTAGATATATCCACATTTTAAATAAAAAAACATCATAAAGTGCATTTTCGTGTATTTTTTATTTAAGTATTTTTTTTAAATATAAAGTACAATCTATCAAATAACTGGTCTTAAAATGTTGAGCGGATAGAAAAATAAAATGTAGATTTTTCCTTTTACGATATAAACCACTCTAGATAAAAACTTGTGGTCGTTGCCAGGTAAAGTCATCATATGTTACAAGTTACAATAATTTAATTACAAAAATTCTTCCTAATAATTTACAACTTTGCGGACAAAAAATTATTTGCATCATAAAGAAACTGTACTGTAATTTTTTCGCATGACCAAATTATAAGTTTAGTTGGTCGTTTTTTCCAGTGTTTCTTGCTAAGTAGTTAATGATCTCCTCAAGTCCGGATGCCCTAATGATGTCCTTGCCTCCGCCACTTGAAGTTAGCCTTGATCACTGCAGATGCGCTAAATCGTCTTTTTACCTGCAACCAACGTTTCCCACGAATTACATGACTGGAATTCTTGTTTTTTAACGCATACTTTAATGAATAAATAAATAAATCCTTGAATTGAGCCAAAAAAAAAACTTTCTGAAATACAAGTGATTAGCTATGTTTAAGTAAGGAAAATCACTTTTATAGTATTATATTTAAATAATAATTCACATACTTTTTTTAATTCAACAATTTTAAAGCATTATTTATGTCTTATTATTAAGATATGAAGTACTTTAATACGTATTAATTTTAAAGTATAAGTTTATTATGTAGATATCTGGACACAAAAATATTTTATTTTTTGGAATTATTATTATTAATACAGGTACTTAAAAAGGGTAAAGATCGTCGTCAGCAACACGTACTAATTTGTTTTAACAATTTTTTTTCTATATATCTTGTGAATGCTTCTTAAGTTTAATAGAAATACAAAAATTTGTTCTATAAATGTATTCGTTTATTAATAGAGTGAGTTATCTAAATATAACGCAGACACGTGACCGTGCTGTAATAACAACACTGTTATACTATTCGAAACTTTAAACGCGACGTTCTAGTTTCATACTTAAACATTTTTAAAAGATTTGTAAACGTTAGAAACCCGGTGACACCTTCTTATTAACCTCTAATGTTTGGACCTATGTCTATTTACAATAATCCAATGATTGTCTTGACTTGAATGCATCATTAAAGCCTAAATGCACCAAAAAAAAAAAACTACCAAATTTTTTTTCCAAACTTTTTTACGTACGTCTTTTATTTAGACTGTTATTTGGCGACTTTTTTTTTTACAAATGATATATTGACGCATTTTTGACGCCAATCTCTTTGATATATAAATCTATGAAGTAAAGAATAGATGTCCGTATTGGTTTATAGAAATCCAAATGATCTTATAATTATAACTCTTTGTTTTCCTTCCAAAATTATGAATATGTACCTAAATATAAAGGAAGTATTAAAAAAAAGTAATACTGGATTCCCAGGATCGTTCTGACTATCCTGCTATATGGCGAATACAGCGTAAAGATAAAATAATAAAAAAATTACATTATTATTAATATAGTGCTATTTTTCAATGAAAATCCTGTATTAATAGCACACATTGGGAGTGACCCCTCAAGTTGCATGCCAGATCGTTTGAGTGCTATCAATTACCAGTGTTAAGCAATTGTCGGTCAGCGGTCGAAATTGTCATTCACTACCGCTCGGTTCATGGAACCGTATCAAATGTCACAAAAATTGCATATTGTAGTCTCAAACTCCTCGTGGTGTTGTTTCAAAGTTAATATCAAGAAATATTCGGTTCTATATATATCTAATCATATTGAATTTCAGTTTTTTATAACTATCTATTATTGATTTAACGATGATTTTTTGCATAATATAATATAATTTAAATATGATATGTTTAATTTAACACTAAGATTTTGTAATGAAATTAATTTTTGGATGTGAAATAATGATATAATGCATATGAAAAAAATACTAATTCGTGTCATTATTGAGATGATCCTGAGAAAAGGCGACGGTAATGGGTTGATTGCGTGCTCTGAATCAGAGATTCCTTGTAGTTATAAAACCTTCGCTGTTTTACTTATACATAGTTACGTTGTGTTGTTCTATGCAGCCCACTGTAGGTATGTTAAAAGTAGAAATAGTGAAACATAGTGAGAGTGGGTTTCTTAGATATCTCTGTCTACCGTGCAAACCGCAGGAGAGATGGAAAAATAATATCTATTGTCATGTAAATATCATAGATATCGTTTTAATTTAAGATTACATGAGTTCTAGAACTATTTGATATTGAATGCTACGTTGTGATGAATATTAATAAATATTTGTGACCCTTGGGCTTTGTCATTGACGGTGGCTTGTCATTCTTCGAATAAGACCTCGGTTTAATGTCAGGACTGTGTTGCGATTTGCAATATACATAATAATTATGCATTATATACATTTATTTAAAAGTAATTTAACTCTTTTTTAATAATGTTAACCAATTTAAGCTTTAAAAGAGCTTGTACTCATTTAAAAGGTTTCAAAATATTTCCTATCATTTCATTTACATCATTCATATATAAGATTTAAAAAAGTGCATCACTAAAGGAAAAGCTTATGACGAAAGACGGAAGACGGTTCTCGATGTGTGCCAACTGCGACAGTAAATTATAAACAATTTCTTTTTGTTTGCGGCCACATTAGATACGCATGCAACTCAATAGAAATACCGGCAACACCGTGTGGATATCGTGTGTCGTACGATCGTGTCGTGCCTATTGGCTGGGCTTATTTGTTCAGTAATACTTTTAACGTGCGCGTGGGCAGACGTCACCTGCCCGAGAAAAATAAAATGTATTGGCGTCGCGCAGTTACATAAAATATTTTTTGCTACCATTTTTCTTCTATAAGACAATAGTGCATTTTTCTATCATTCCATACTCCAACGTAAAGTGTAAAAATCCTTTTAATTTATATAAGGTCTGATGACGAAAGGTAATCAAATTTGATGATGAATGAAACGCAAAACATATCTACGTAGTATAGAAAAGAAAACGTTTGTGAATTCTTATTTAATTGGTACATCGAACCAATACAACGCTGACGATTTCCTGTTCCATTCACGCGATGCACCGGAATTATCAGTTTATTCGGTAGGAAAATATGATACATACGGATACCGCGTACTGTGCTCCTACTTAGCACCAATTTCATCATATTGTACGTAATTACGTTATGAGATTTTTGTATAACATTTCATCCACGTACATACGCGACGGTTAGTCACGGTCCAAATAGTTTGATTTGTAATTCATGAAGTAGGGTGGATTCTTGTGGCACGTTCGGTTAACTGTGTCCGAGCCCAATGAACCATACGGCTTTATTCTAAACGGCCATTTGAAGTAAAACTTATATATATATATATATATGTATATAACTATTTAAGTCTGTCTGGCTGTAGACTTGGCTAAATTATTCATATTTGGAGAACCTCCACATATAAGTGGCATATGGTCGGTCGAATGTGACTAAGATTTTAATTACTGCGGTAACTATTTCATTGTTCATAAATTATATCCTATTTAATAAAATTATCACGTAGACATTGCCAAAATTTACTTGTGTAACTTGCATACTATTTATGTTTCAATAAAGTTTTTTTTTGTTTCAATAATATTCACTATTAAAAATTAAATAAATAAATCAGCTTCACGCTGTATCCCGCTCACAGCAGGGTAGGCAGAGGGCCTTGTGTTAAGACACTCTGTTCCCCAATTTCTGCCGAATTCTGGAGGCATTGCGTGTT
>DWAO01000572.1:0-24289 GCA_018230605.1 Heliconius congener
AAATATTTACTTAAATTTATATTTCCATTTTCTTCGTTCTGGTGTCGAGGCTAAGCGCAGCGTTGAGTTCTGCCACTCAACATGCCAAAATGCCTCCAGAATTCGGCAGAAACTGGGGAACGGGGTATATTAACACTAGGTTTCCTTTGCCTACCCTGCTGTGCGCGGGATACAGCGTGAAGCTAATTTAATTTAATTTTTTTAATATGCACCGGGCGACCATTGCCGAATACAAGGCTGTCATTTTATAAATTTTATAAATATTCTTTAGGGCAAATGATTTCTGATTAAGAATGGTTACCGCTGGCTCGTGCAGTTAATAATTTTACAGATTTTTCATATATTCGATTATTACCAATGCGTAAGCATTTTATATAATATCCTACATATGTAAATATGAGAATGTAAGTAGGCAGACGGAACTTAGACACTCCGTTCCTCACTTTTCGCCAAATTTTCAAATGCTTTTGCCTTGGTGCCAGAACGAAGTAAATGAAAATATTAATAAATAATAATTCCTTATCCCGAGTGGGAATCGAATCCACAATCGTCGCGTTACAGTCACCCACTTGTGCCCTAGCCCCACGGCGGCCTCAATTTCAATATTAACAAAACCAGTATTTTAATACACTACGCGTACGTAACGCGTGATATTTTAGCGTAACGAATGTTATTGTACGTTGGTTGGGACAAGAACACGCACCATCAAAATTATTCTTAGAATAAAATTTAAATAAAAAATAAATAAATAAATCAACTTCACGCTGTATCCCGCACACAGCAGAGTAGTCAGAGGGAACTTAGTATTAAGACAGTCCGGATCTCACTTTCCGCCGAATTCTGGAAGCATTGCGTGTTGAGTGAAGAAATGAAAACATAAATGCAAATAAATATTTCATTTCCTCGACTCGGGATCGAATCCACATCCAGCCGCGTTTACAGTCACACTTTGCGCCCCTGCGCCACGACTGGCCTCAAGAATCAAGAGTTCACGGCTCAAAACCGGTTTCACTGATCTAACATGCAGATGCAATTGCATCGAGGTTTGCGTAGGGTGTGAGACCGGTGGGCGCAACAGTAATGCATCGCGAAACGAAAACTGTCTCTTTCTGAATATGTTGAATCATCGAAACTTATGTTCGTATAAGACCTGCTTTGTATGTATGAATGAGGTTAGGGCGTGTTCTGTTGTTACTTATATGGGAAACTTTCAAGACAAAAATGATGGCAGTTGCGGTATTCACTTCTATGTGGACAATGCAATTTAATTTTTGTATTTTGTACATGGTCGCCTGTTCAAATCTCGATTGGTGTTTGAACATAAGCTGCACATTTAAGTCGTAGAACGAATGTATGTATAAGAAGACTAAAATTATATTTCAGGAATTATACAGATTTACCTATTTGAACGAGTTTTGGTTTTTTTTTGTTTAAAATTTAAACCAACACTTTATGTAAAAGAATAAATAAGTCTACGAGGTTTTAAAATACAACAAACTTTCTTTTTTTTAATCTATAATAAGATACACATCTAATTATTAATGCCATAATTTTCGAATATCCGAAATAATATAATCACTTTATAATCATTATTTATTATATAAAATTCTTTAGTAGTGAATGCAGGTGCAATTTTTGTTTTAAAATACATGTATGTATGTATATTAAACCTATTGACTAATCATTATTTGCATTCCACCTCGAATGTTCAACGTTTTGGCAATGGATACTGTAAACATATTTTACAACATCTATTTTCATATTATTGTTTGCTTATTTCAAATATTTATGTGGTTTTTTTAAATATATTTTATTTCTCTATGTTAGTGATTGTTTATATGTATGTATATACTTATGTAGGCTGTCTGTCTCTCTTACGATAGTGCTGTAACGATGACCCTATTACGTGCAGTATCAAATCGTACTTAATATATATTTCAAGTGTGATTTGGTTAAATAAGTCAAGTATAAGCTTAACGTTATCTATCTATTATAATTGTAATAACCTAATAAAATAGCTAAATGCACATTACACATTTTTACAAAAAAAAATTGACTGTTTTTCTATTTGTCTGTTTGTATGCGCGCATCTCGGATACCATTGGGTGGATTTAATGAAGCTTTTGTTTAGTCTTGGGCAGGATCCAAGCTATAATTGTTTTTGTAGACTGGCGCACCTGATGGAACTAAAAAAAACATTAAACATAATAAAATCTTGCTGTAAGTAAAGATTTTTAACGTGATGAGACTTTTCCATCGACATATTAAATTAAAAATATTCGACGAATAAATCTAATAAACCACCATAAATTAAGCTATAAGATAATGTCACTTTAACAAAAGTTGTGTACTAGTAGCAGTTTTAATTGGCAAGCAACAAATCAATAAAAATTAAGGTCGCCATGGCGCAGTGAGACAGTGTATGATTGTAAACGTGAAGGCGATGGGTTCAATTTGAAATCGGTGGAATTTAGTTTGTAGTCTTTTCTTTGGTGATGTTGTCGATTTTGCCATTTAATAAGCAATATCTTGAAATTTAGAGTCTAAGTTTCAATAACAACGGTTCAAAAATGGTAGTAGCATGGAAAGGGTCATACAGTCTAGGCAAATGAAGTTACAGGTGGCCACTAGTTGTCCAAAAAGATCCTGGTCCTGTGAAGCATCTCCATTATTATTATTATTTCCAACAGTTAATATTATATCTATCTATATATATACATATATCTATATTTATTAAAAAAATAATCTCACGTACAAATAAGGTTAAATACTAATTTTATGAGTTGAATATATAATAAAATTATTAATTATTTAAGATGACCGAACTGAGTCGTAATTGAAGAAATGTTAAAGATGGCGATGACTAACTCCAGACAAAATTAATTCAAAGGAATATTTATTAAAACATCGACCAATATGTAGTTAATCTAATATTTCTTCATAATATTCAATGTCAATTGACGCAAGCTTCTGCACGTCAAAACATCTTGTAACTAACTATACACGGAGATGTGGCGCGATTGGCTGAAGGTTCCTTTTACATATGAGTGACGTGTATGGGCTAAATTAGTAGCGTTGTTTCTCTTCTTCTACTGAAGAAAACTGTTTTGTAAATAATTTTTTTTGAAACTTCAACGAATTCACATTAAAGTTTGAAACAGTGAATTTTGAATATCAGAACTAGTAACTTTCGTGTAACTATTTCGTAATAAATATTAATTCATATGTTTAATTTATATAAATACATATACGAGATGAACAAAATGATTTCTGCTAGACTGAGAAAATTTTGCATAGCGAAGAAATATAGAAAATTTCTTATAGTAGTTACTTCCCATAATAAACAACTTTGGTTAAAAACATATGCGTACAACACGGTTGCTGGTAGTAGGTGTGAAATATTTTATATACAAAATAATAAAAGCGAATGTGTTTCGACATATATTTTGTAATTTATTTACACGGTAAGTTCTTAATCCAGATTTTCATGCGAATAAAATCAACAAACTAAAGTGATGATTCTTATTTCTTTCATTATTTCGAACACAATACAAAAAGCACATAATATCCTCTATATATTTGTACTTTTATAATAACCGATAACTGTATATTTATAAAATAACACTTTTTATTCTTCATTTCTCGGGATTTCATTAAATTAATTTGCGAGTACGCACATCGCTTGTTCTTGTCACCAATCATCTTCATCAGTTATGTCAACCCTGAGCTCATTTTTAAACTGCTTAAATTTGATTTATGGGATAGGTCCATCGAAATATTACGCCACAGTATTATTTGTCCCATACGTTTCAATTGGTCGGCCAAAGGTTTTATTAACTCAATTTTGTTAAGTTATGACACATCGGCCTTTCAGCGTTACGAGCCAGACTTCATTGTTGCTTTAAAACAAAAGTTTACTTTGCTGTTTCGATATATACCTACTATATATGAATATATATGTATATTTTTCGAATTATATTAATTTCTAATTTTATACAGTCGTTAATTAGTTATTATAGATCACTAAGATATCCTTTATTATCGTAGAGTATTTTTAACTTCAGTCCACGGAGGAGTAATAAAGATAAAGTAAAAGGTAATAAGAAAACGCTACAATCGCGATAAAAGTTCACTATATTCGTCGAAAAATGTTCAAGTTGGCGCTGATTACGATACTTTGATAGCAGGGCTTACTTGAAAAATATGAGTATAATTTGGTATGCGGCGAAGTGTCGAGGGCGTCATAGTCGGCCAAGACAAAACCCGGTCGGATCGGGGGCTAATTGAGCGAGGAATGGCTGCCACCCTCTTAGTATTCTGTCCGGGGCAGCTGGAGGAACCGAGCGTTTTGAACATCAATCTCAATACGGCAAGGATGACGTTGCGGCGGAAAGCGCGCTCGCTGACAAGAAACCCCTCTTAGCGCCTTGACCGCCGCGGCCGCTTGGAAACAGGACACTTTGATTGATCCTTTTGTTGCCCATTTTTAATGTATTACTATTATTTTACCGTGTAGGATCTTAATTATCATAGTTTTAATATTCATTTAATATATAATATATTTCAATGTTGTCGGATTTTTCTTTGGCGAAAAGCGAGAAAATCCCGCCAAAAGCGGGACATAATAAAAATAATAATAATTTTTATTATTAAGCCATTTATTGCGTGAGAGATGTAACTATATAAAATATTCAAGAGCGGGACCATGCCTGTCCCACGCGTGGCATTTAATTTAGGGGCTAAAAAACGGGACGTCCCACCAAAACCGGGACGCCTGGCAAATATAAAAGTTATGTTCACATTTGACATTCGGTTAACAGTGATATGAAACTTGCAAAAGAAATTGCTTGACCACTGATCTGGGGTTGTCCGTTGAATAACAATAAGAATACCGTTTTGGGTATTCCAGATGACATGAACACGCCATTAACTTATGAATTTATGTATTTTATCCAAACCCATTCCTAAAGTGCTCTCTACGATTCGGGCGTGGTGTTCAAATTCGTTTAAATATATATAGATATAACTTTCGTTGTCGCTGTATTTTTTTAGCTTCACGCTATATCCCGCAAACAACAGGGTAGGCAGAGTTAATCTGGTGTTAAGATACTCCGCTCGCCAATTTACGCCGAACTCTGGAGGCTTTGTGTGTTGAGAAAAAGAATAAGATAAATATTTAATTTCCCCGAGTGGAAGTCGTACCCACAGCCTGTCGCGTTTATAGTCATACGCATCTGACCCTACGCCACTATTGACCTCTATATATTTAAAAAAATTAAATAATTTTTCTATTTATAGGTAGTAATCGACGAACGGCGGCACATTTGATTAAGTACAGACAGTGTTAAGCTTTTATTGGCCTTTAAATATATTTCATTTGATTTTATTTTCGACATCCGCAAAAGCATAAGCATGCTTTGGATAATATTGACTAGTCTAAATATATATCGGATTTTTTGTTGAGGCCGTCCTGGAACAATGGCACATAGGTGTTAACATTAATGCGACGGTTATGTGTTCGATCCCGACTCGGAGGATTAAATTGTTATTTATTAATATTTAATTTCTTCGCTCTGGCACCAAGACAAAAGCCCACCATGCCTCGAAAAATTCGACGAAAAGTGGGAAACGGAGTGTCTCGACTTTATGTTCCTTCTGCCTACCATGCTGTTCGCGGGATACAACGTGAAGCTGATTTATTTGATTTATTTTTATTTTGTAAAATATAAAAGCTAGTACATTGTGTAATATTTTGTGAGAAAAACTTCGTAATTTTATAACGCAGCGAACGGTCGGCGGCGGATTATATTCTTGTTAACGGGATCACATGTTTTTTTCATAATAAGGATTTTGAGTCTATACTTGTTTATAGGCTCTATGTTATATGAAAAAAATTGTTGAGTGACGTTTTATTATGTTTTTTTTTATAAAATTGTACATTAGAAATTTTACAAAATGTATTCATTGGTGTAATCTGCATATAGCATGGCAGAGGGAACCCAGTGTCAATACATTTTGTTACCCACTCTCCTCGGATTTATGGAAACTTTAAGTGTCGAGTGGCGAAACTCAACGCCGCATTTTGCCTTGATTCCGAATGAACCGAATGAATAAAGAGCGATGAAAATAAAATATTGATAAATAATAATTAATTTCTCCGAGTGGAAATCGAATCTACAACCGTCACGTCACGTTTGCGTGCTACGAAGGCCTTGTATCATTCATTTATTTAAAATATCATAGTCTATATTGAAATATACATATATAATCTAGAAAAATCGTCGAAACAATGCCATATCGAGACTAGCTTCAAAGACAAAAATAAAATGACTTTTGCATGTTGAAAAGTCAAAAAGGGATTACGGGAAGCGTTAACAATGAGTTTGAAACCTATAGGTACCTTTATAGGTTCCTCTATAGGAACCTATTTACGTTTCGTCGTCCGCGTTGAGTGGCAGACGATCTCTCGCTTACATATATTTCATGAGCTATTACACGCCGCCCCACTGTGGAGATGTAATCGGATATCAATGTTGAGTTGTTACAACAGTATGTATGATTTTTTTTGTTATTACAATTTTTAAATGGCTTCTTTTTTTATAGAGCAGGAGGTCTATGTTTAAAATTATATTTTTTAGATGTGTCCATCGATATTTACATCATTTGTAAACTGTTTTTAAAATTCTTGTTTTGTTTGAATGTTGTATTTTCGCATTGTTCCCAATACCACCAGGTCAAGATCTGATGATATTTTTGATATAGTTCTTATGATATTTTATTATAATTCGACGGAAATCATTGCTATTTTAAATCCGTTATTGTTGAATTCATCAATAAAAAGATTCTGATAATGTATGTATGATAGTTCTAAGTTTTATTATTTATTATTTGTAGGCATGTTGTTATAAATATCAAAACTGAAAAATAATAAGAAGAAAGAAAAACACGATTAGGTTTAGATCTTTACTAAAATTATTTTATTTGCTTATTTTTTTAGTAATTACAGCTCTAGTGTTTAATCCCTAAACGTTAAGATTTAACTGTAAACTTGTAAAATCAGTTGATGGCTCGTATCATTTGTGATAATATTTTATGTTTTAAATATATATTAAAAAAAAAAAACTATTTGTATGAAAGTTCTTCCTATAGAACTTACATAGATATCGAAAAATTCTACTAGTGTCTCAATTTGTAAAAAAATCCGGACAAGCGCGAGTCGTGCTATCCCACCGTTGGTTCCGTACAAAAATTGAAGGATTTGAGCTTTTTGTGAAATTCATGCTTAGCTTAGCCAGAGCCCTTCCCTTTCATCTGATGCCTCACTTGAACTAACGGCTTTAATACCAAATTGTGAATCAATTTTTTAAGTTTTACAGCAGTTTTAAGTTTTACATTATAGCAGGGAACACACAGGGAACCTAGGAGCTTAGTATTAACAGGTATTGCGCGTTGAGTGGCGGGACTCAACCTACCCTGGGGTCTGTATTGAAGCAGTATTCGGACCCATAACTGTCGCCTTAGTCAACTTGTCACTACTTACCAAGCCACGACGGTGTCATGATAATATTTACACAAAAATACGTTGGTAGATTGCATTTTTAACTATTAAAATGCACAATGAGATATCTCATGTATTTGTTGTTCTGATTTTCAAGGGGTGATGGCGGAACGTAAGTTTATAAGCTTGTACTTCGGGGATTTATTCACTTATACTGGATAAAAGGGAAGCATTCAACTTTTCGATTTGATAAAAACAAGAATATTATATATTTTTGGATTCATTTTCCTACTAATATTACACATAAAAGTTCATCCTCACAAGGATGAATTTTTGGTCCACTTTAACACAAAAACTACTAAACAGATTTAGGTGAAACTTTTCAGTAATATATCTTATATCAGAATAACTCATACAATTTATATAAATATATTATATGATATAACAATAAGCCAGCGAAGCCGCGTGGGCTGCTAGTAATTAATAATTAGATAATAGTTATAAGCAATTGCAGTAGGTGTATCTATTTCCACATGATATATGGTCATATTTTTTTCTCTGGGAATTGGATAGGCCAAAGTATGAATGAAGATTTCATTTTTAGTCATTTAATTTTTAAGCTTCAAAAGCAAACGCAAATGAAACGTAAGGTTTATAAATATAAATTTGTGTCGGTTTGTTACCCGTTTCCTGCCGGAGCTGGAAACAACCGCCTGTTGTTTGTAAACATTTGTATAAGTATAGTGGTACTGAATTATGGTGAATCTTAAAATAGATATATTCGTAATATTGGTTACATGTTACTAAGGTGAAATATTTTTTCTAAATCCACGGTAGTTCAGCTTCACGCTGCATCCCGCATTTAGCAGAGTAGGCAAATAGAACCTAGTATTAAGACACTCCTATTCTCACCCTCCGCCAATTTTACCAACGACTTTCGCCTCGACACCAGAGCGAAAAAAATTAAGGTATAAAAAAATATATATTTTCTCGGTATGAATGGTAATCGAACTCACAACCTGTACACAATCCCACCGCGTCACCACTGGCGTCTTTTTCGTCCAGTATGTTTCTATTTGTAATTTATGTATCCATACCTCGTGTACAATAAAACCCTTACTTAAATTCGCTTACGAAATTTTTCAATATTATAAGATCATCAATCAATGTAACGGATACGGTACAGACGCGACAAATTGCAGACGTTTTTAAATTAATATACCTTCAATTTCAACATCCATATAACTATAATAATCACGAACCAATTAATATATATAGAATTACTTCGGTGTGTTAGTAATACAACAAATCTTAAAATGAAAATCAGTTTGTTGTTTTATTCTGCGTCCAGCAGGGTAGGTAGAGGTACCCTAGTTCTCCACTATTCGCCGATTTTTTTAAAGAAGTGTTGACTGACGGAGCTCAACGCCGGGCCAACATATCTTATAGTGTACCTTACAGTAACTTTAACTATAGTAACACATATTTTGTATAGGTATATAATAATTCAGAACCGAAGTTGAGCTCAGTGCTGTGCCATTCAGAGAGATTATGTCTAGTAGTTGACGAGGTCAGGCTGATGATGATGATTATGACTAAAGTGGTGGTGAGGACTGTAAGGATAAAAATTTAAAGAATCGTTATCCTATACAGATTGTACTAAGTAATAGGAATATACACAACACTATAGTGAATTAAAACAGTAAAAGAAGACAATTTTATAATTTTATAGCTATTTATCGACTCGTTTAGTTGATACGAGAATGTTATAACGTAATATGTAAATTTTTTTAATGATAATTAATTAGTTAATTAAGATTGAAAAATAATCATACAGCTCGATAATGATTACAACTTAAAAGGTATATTATTTAATCAACATATAATTTAAATGAAATAAAAAAAGAAATCAAAAAACATATTTTGATTATCTATATTAATATTAAAAAGAACACTTTTATAGAACCCAAAAAAGTAAAGAATTATCTTTTGAGAAAAAACACTAAAATATACTTTGAATGGTTGCAATGTAAAGATAGCTGTGCACGGAGGGAATGTTTAACAATTGTTTAGGAGGAGTGCCATGACAAAGGACCCTCACGTGAGGCAGTGTGAGTCGCGGGAACTAGTTTAGAAAAACCGTCTGCTTCACGCCGCGCCGGTCGAAATCTTGAATATAAGACGGTTTTATCTTAGTAGGTTACGTATGTACATATGTTTATTAAGGTTAAGTTATTTATTGAATGAACTTTAAATGTGTTTCACCTCATTATCTTTATAATTATGCGTTACTAAAGATAATTGAAGCTTTTCTAGTTTAATAATTTTATGTTCACTTAGTTTTTTAATAATTTCAAATGAATATTCAAAAGTCAAATACAAATTAGAATTGAAATTTAATTTCAGTACATTACAAGTAAAATAATGCAAAGAAATGAAAAATGTTATTAAATCTATAAATGAATTCGTATATTCATCTTCACATCCTATCAATATATTTTCATAGCGTGAAGCTAAAAAAAATATATTGATAGACAGAGGGAGTATAGCGTTAAGACACTCCACTCTTCATTTCTGCAGAATTTTGGATGATGATGGATGTTTGCGTTGCGCTTTGCCACTACACTAGAACGAAATAAAAATATTAAATATTTCATTTCCTCGAGTGAGAATCGAACTCACAACCTCATACCCTTGCACCACGACTGGCCACAAATAAATAAAGTTATACCCTTGTAATAAAATTTCTTGAAATACCTTTGCATATAAACACGATAATAACATACACAAGATATTATGCTAATATACTTAATAATGTCTTGTTCAGCTTAGAGTATCTATATATTTAACAAATATTAAAAAAATATTTGTTTTTTAATTTTTTTTCAATCCTCAAATCGTAAAAGGGATCGGGAATTTGAGATGCTTTTGTCTGTGGAATGCTCAATTCCTATAATAATTGTAGGTTAGTGTAATACTTACTGTACTGTACGTACTTTTTTTAAGATTTTTAATTATTTTTAAGTTTTTTCCCGTACAACAGGGTAGATAGAAATAAATCATTACTTTCCGTTACCCACTTTCTGTCTGAATTCGAGAATCCATTGTCCGTTGACTGGTAAATTCAACGCTTGTTGCATAAATTATTAGATTAAAATATCTTATTTGATTTAAGTCACCAGTCAAACCAAAAAAAGTAGATTGATTGATATACACCATAAGCAGACATTTCAAACTTATAAAACTGTACTGCTCTATTTTCGTCGGGGGTTAAACATAGTGGGAAAAATTATACCTATTGAGTTAGGTGTCAGCAGTAACTATATGTGCATTCACGTGGTCAGTATTTTGGTATATCCTAATTTTCTGAAGAAGATATTCTTTTGAGGCCAGTCGTGACGCAGAGGCACAAACGTGTGACTGTTAACGTGACTGGTTGTGGGTTCTATTCCCGCTGGAGAAATTGAAATATATCATGTTTTCATTTTTTCGCTCTGGTGTTGAGACAAAGCGCGACGCTGAGTTCCGCTACTTGACACGCAACGCCTCTGGAATTCGGCGGAAAATGGGAAACCGAGTGTCTTAGTGGTGGAATACTTGTTGTCATATCTGATATTGTCAATCTTGCTCTATTTTTATGTTGATGTAGATTTTCACAAGCAAATAATGAATAGTTTCACTATAGATACTACAGGCGCGTCACAAGTTATAGAAACGGTTGTAATTCAAAGGGTGCCCATTCAGGGTGCTACGTGTTTTGCCATTTCTACTATTTTTTATTTCTATAGAATGTTGTATTTGGATTTTGCGCTTATTGTACTGATTGTGTTATATTCATGATATTTAACTTTTATACTTTACATGTGCCGACCAGATCGGTCAACTTGGCTATTTTTAATGGCAACATAAGAGATGTTAAATTGTAACGAAAGGAAGAAAATCGTTCACAAAAAACGTCAGTGTTGCCATAATAGTGCGGGTTTTGCACTTTTTGAAATATTGCAGGCGATAATTAAAGCTAGCTAGCTTGCGGGATACAGCGTGAAGATGATTTTTTTTATACTGCTGACATATTTTACTTGATTTTCATAATATCTTGAATTTAATTTAATCTAGACCACTACATAAATACGAACTAATTATAAAAAGGAATTAATTTGACACACATACTATATAGTATATTATAAAAAAAAAATATCTCCAAAACTTCTCTAAAAAATCATATTCCTACAAGCACAAAGTGCGACTGTAAGCAGGACTGGCTGAGGGTTCTATCCCCACTCGAGGAAATATTTATTAAAATGTATATTTCTCTGGTGTCGAAGCAATGCGGCGTCGTTGGGTTCCGCCACTCAGCACGCAATGCCTCCAGAATTAGGCGGAAAATAGGAAACGGAGTGTCTTAACACTAAGTTCCCTCTGCCTACCCTGCTGAACAACTTCTAGACCTAGAATCACACAATATCGCCGACATTTTGTTTGTCCACTCTTTACGGGACACCTTGTATAATATACACATTATGTATGAATTTCTTACCTTTACCATAAAACTTCTTAAACCAGTAAAGGTAACCACTTTATCGTAAATGTGGCACCATTGTACAATCACACTCTATGTAATTTATTATGAATATTTACATATATACGCTAACCTTGACTCAATTCTGGTGAATTGACAGTTTCATTTCTAAAACCACGCTAAAAATGGTATTCATCTCTTAAATGTCTGAGGGGCACCAGTAAATGAGTCTCTAGAAAATACCTTATATTCAGTGTATACTTTTATACGATATGATGCATCTGCTGTATGACAGATCTGCATTTTTCTGCGTAATATGTATTTGTGAGGCCGATAAGGATGTGACTCCAACGCGATGGTTGTGAGTTCGATTTTCACCCGAGGAAATGAATTGTTATTTATTATGATTTTCATTTCTTAGCTCAGGCACCAAGGCAAAAGCCCGGCGTTGAGTTCCGCCATTCAACACGCAATGCCTCGAAATTTACGGAAAGTGGGGAACGGAGTGTCTTAACATTAAGTTTCCTCTTCCTAACATACTGTGTGAGGGGTACAACGTGAAGCCGATTTACATATTTGTATAGTCTTATGATTATTTGTTTAGAGAGAAAGTGATGCAACAATATGGCGTCTGGTTGCGTTGTGGAGAATATTAAACATTATCATGTTTTTAGTGACACTCGCAATAATCAATTGACGGAAGAATCCTAAAAATAAGTCCACACGTTTAGTCTCTACAAAAAAACAAACAACACACACAATACCCTCCTTTGCCTTACGTGGTCGGACAAAAATAACGGTTCATTTATTTTCTGCCAACGTTATATATTTTATAAAGTTAGAATTAAATCGTGACTTTATAAAATATATTTTAACACATTTGAAACATTCTATATAGATACAGCAGTAGTTATTCGTGTAGCGCTATAGCGGAATATTATATAACTATATAATATTAGTACATTATAATATTATATTAGTATAGTACATATATAATACGGACACTCTAGCACTCTTATGTTTATCAATATATATTTGTTTCTAGCCTATTAAGACGCAGACTCGATTCTGCAGAATATCATCTTACCACGCGATAAAGCAATGATTCATTGCAAGTGTTGTTTATGTACTTAGTCTCTTACTCTATAAAACTTAACACCACAGATAAGCTTTATATGCACGGGGTATTTTTTTTTATAGTCTCACGCTGTATCCCGCATATAGATAGCACTCAGGTAGGCAAAAAGAACTTAGGAATCTAGTGTTAAAATCGCTATCCACCAAATTCTAAAGTTATTGCGTATTGAGTCGCGGAACTCAACGTCGTGCATCGTTGACAGAGCGAGGAAATGAAAATATAAAATATTTCATTTCCTCGAATGGCAATGGAACCCACAATTTGTTTCATTTACAGTCGCACTCTAATGCCACTGCGCCACAACTGGCCACAAGAACTTTAAAATTCTTAAAATAACAAAAAAAAAAGACTAATATACAAAAGTGTCATAGTTCAAAGCGAAACTAACTACTTGTCAATAATAGAATTAATATTCACAATATTAGCCGTCTTGTTTGAATCGTAGCTTCAAGTACAGATGACACAGAGGCTAAAATCATAAAATATACGCTAGAAAAGGTACGTCAATGTGCTGACATCATCGGTCTCTGAGTTACCAAAGCCTTGAAGGACAATCTTTTTATATAATCTCAGTTTTGTTATAAATATGTGTAAGAATAAAAATAAAAATATTATATACACTTTATATCGTAAATTGCTTAATGGCTTGTTATTTCAAGTATGTTAGACAAACTGAATGTGAACGGAAGAGCAGCAGACATTATGACTGTGGCAGTGAATTTGTAACATTGATTTTAGGTATAGAAATAAATAGAAATTAGAATCAAAAATTCTAAAGGTCTAATTAACAAAACCACAAAGTCGTTTCAGCACTTACGGAGATTAGCGTGATCATACATACATACAGACAGACAGTCAAACAAATGAAAAAATATATATATATATTTGCTTTCTATTATAGTGTCTATTTCATTTCAGTCAAAATTACTAAATGTACAGACAAAATATTTTTACTGTTTTATTATATATAGAGATTATGTACAGACTATTAGCATCAGTCTAATAAACATATTTATTGACACCAGAGAAATATAAATTTTAATAAATATTTCCTCGAGGGGGGATCGAACCCACAGCCAGTCCTGCTTACAGTCGCACTTTGTGCTTGTAGGAATATGATTTTTTAGAGAAGTTTTGGAGATATTTTTTTTTTATAATATACTATATAGTATGTGTGTCAAATTAATTCCTTTTTATAATTACTTAATACAATGTTGTCTAATATGATGCAAATAAATACGTGAAACTTTAAAATATATGTTAATCACTATCACACAAGCTTTTGAGCACTGGTATAGATTTTTAGATTTATAAAGAAATTCACTTCTGTGATAAAAACGGCTGGCATTGGCTTTTAATAATCTAATTTCCCATCTCCGTCTGTGAACCTGACGTGACGTTAGCGCATTAGCCTTACTGAATGAATATCACAGGCTGAAAGTAATGGTCCGGTAGATATCTCAAATTTAAAAAGCAACTTCTAAATCAATTTATATATGTGACTGGCAGAGGCGGCATAATCCATAATAATGGAGAAGCAAGCTAAAATTTCTCATATAGGACCCTTGGTAAGTGTAAGTGAACACTAAAAGAGGATTTCAGGGAAAACGGGTTTGTACGTTTCATAATAAATTGTAAAGTCCATACAGTTCTAAAGTAAATTGTATATTTTATTTTTCTAATAAACCACCGAATTGGGTCATTACAAAGACTAGATCAAAACCAATGATTAGAATATGTAAGTTATAAAGAATTTTATTTTTTATTTCTGTAGCTATTATAACCTATAGAAAAGTAAATATTCTTGTCTCATTTTCCAACATCATCACGTAATATAGAAGCAGACTTGCATTGGACGTTCCATAATAACCTGACAATCGTATGTTTCTCCTGATATTGAATACCGTTCACACGTTCTAATATCATTTGTACGTAAAATATTTTGTGAGACTCGCGTGCTACGCTACGCCAGCTATTATTAATTTAAGGAAAAATTAGTTTTTCAAACGCAAGCAATGCATTTAGTCTATGGATCCATTAATCGTATTTCGCGACGCGCATGGGCACAAGTGTGTGACTGTAAACGCGACAGGTTGTGGGTTCGATTACCAGTCGAGGAAATGTTATATTTTGTTTTCTTTTCTTTGCTCTAGTATAGAGGCAATTTTCGTTCTATTTCTCTCAACACGCAATGCCTCCAGAATTCGGTGCGAGTTTGGAGAAGAGTGTCTTGACACTGGGCTCCCTCTGCCTACCCTGTTATATGCGGGATACAGCGTGAAACTAAAAAAAATATAATAAAAAAAAATAACTATAATTCTTATTACCACCCCAAAATATATACATATAATGATCGTCCGTCTGCGGTTTACTATCACAGAACAACTTAAATGACATATAAAACAAAACATAACCCACGTCTGACGTCATCTTTGATAAATTCTCGGTACTGTGCGCCTAATCTCGAAAAACAAACTCGCTATTCTCACACAGTGACATCTTCGTTCTAGAATGTTGAGCGGACGGCTTGAGTGATTGCTAATAAAGTGATGTAAAATTTATTTATTTTTATATTAGTAGTAACTTGACCGACTATTTTGTGGTGTATGTAGGCAGAGATGGTTTTGTGAAGTTCTCATGAATTTAAAACAATACAATTCTTCTATTTAATATATCGTATCTGCAAACATATAAGTTCATTTGGCGCTTTTCATTTACTACTTCTTAAAATTAAAACACCAGAGACATACAGGTTAAAATTAAAAATTAAATCAGCTTCACGCTGTATCCCGCACACAGCAGGGTAGCTAGTGTTAGAGGGAAACTAGTGTTAAGACACTCCGTTCCCCACTTTCCGCCGATTTCTGGAGGCAAGGCGCGTTGAGTGGCGGTGACACCAGAGCTAGAAAATGAAAATATAAATGTAAATAAATATTTAAAAGAAAACTGAAAAAAAAAACTAATAATAATTTATGAGGAATGGTACCCGTGACCCATTTATATTTTATTTGGTTCCTTAGAGAGATTAATTGATTGAAGGATGTATGTATTTTATGGGTTGTTATAGCATCCTGACGATGTTAATCAGATGAGACTTAATATTCAACTCATTTGTTATATGTTTAATTTGCTTATTTATAGCGTATAAAACAATGGCGTACAATATTTTCACAATTGCAATTGTAGCGAATAAATTTAGAACGCTGATATAGCGTGTTTACAAATGATATTTATAAATAATAATAGAAAGTGAGCAATACCCCTGATTTAATTAATATTTCTATTTCTTTAAATGGTTCTTACCAGAGCAAAGTCAACGAAAATTTAAAATCGAATTAGTTTAATTTTATTTGAATAAAATTCGACGATTTTAATTAAATTTTGTTATTTTTATATTTTTCTTAAAATGGCATATGGGTTGTGGCTATGTTAAAGTTAGATCATTGACACGTATTTAGTAATACTCGCAAAGTTAAGACGAAACGATTGGTGTAAAAATTGTCAAAATTGATAAATATTTTATTTTCTATAACACCATGTAGAAACAAACATAGGAGTACATACATACAGACATAGACCGAAGACCGATAAGCATATTACCCTCCTTTGCATCGCGCAATTGGGCAAAAATACATACATACATATATCCCAAATGTGTGCCCATAATGCCCGTTTGTGTTGAGGTTTTATCATGTTTTAAATTATTTCTTATTAAAAAATATTGAAAAAAATGCCATTCTGTGTTGTATATATATTAACTTATAAAATGTATTTATCTTTCCTTATCATAAAAGATAATTAAAAATATAGTAAAGCGAAACAAGTAAACACAGTCCTGAAAACTGGCAAGGCAATGATTTTAACTTTAATTTTATCTTAAGCAAATAGAGCTTACGAGCGGGAGTAGGTAATATGATCGACGGAAAGAAGGGCCCTAATTTTGAAACTGAGTTAGGGTTGAATTGCTCTAATATTGATATTTTGATCTACATGATTAAATAATGAGACCGTCGTGGCGCAGTAGTACAAACGAGTGAAGGTAAACGACGGTTGTAAGTTTTTTTTATATCTTCGATTATATTATTAATATTTTCATCTCTTCGCTCTATGCTACCGCTACTATGCTGCTATGGATACAATTAAATATGTTAACATGAATAAATGTATTCAATTGACATAATACTCGGGCGAGCATGTCAAACGAATCGACATGTGTTTCTGCAAACAGGACTATATTGAATCTCATCTGTGATTTAATTTTGTACGTATTTTTATAATAAACAATACGCTATAAATAAAACAGTTTACTTTTCATATGATAATGTTTTTTTAAAATGTATTACTGTTACAAATTATTTCACACACTTCTACATGTTAATAATATTAAATTGTCAAAAAAATATGTTATTTATAATTTGTTTAGTGCATTTATTATATATTATTTTTAAACTTGAATGTCTAGACGAAGTAACAAAGGTATTAAATTATTCACATTTACTCTCGATCTGCATCATAAATCGATGATGTTAATATATTACATATATATGTTACGTTCATATACTGAAAAGTCTCATTATCGAAAACATAGTCACTGGACACCTTGTGGTTGAATTCCGTCACCTCCGCTACAACATGAAATACATTAAAAAATCGGTGCAAAATGGGGGACGGAGTGTCTTAACACTATAAGTATACGGGTAGATGGGCACATGCCTATGAGTTATATTACATGAATGTGTTACAGTAGTGTGAGCTTTTTCTTTCAATACGCATATACGAAAAGCTATATTATTAGATTTTTTTATATATTACTTTTAATCCTAAATATCATTGAATAATTGTAATTTTGATAAAATAATAAATTTTTTCTTACGGTTGACAACCCTCTGAAAAGCAAGCATAACTAACCTAATTTTGAGTCCATTACACTTGGTGTACGGGAAGTTCGAACCAGACAGATTCGATACATACGACTATATTGATATTTACTTTTAGGACCTTGAATCTTAATGATTTTTATTATTCTATAAAAGTTATACATAGATAGTTTAATAAGAATTTAGTAAGTAATACCTATTCAGATATTTTGTATTAAGGTCCACATAGTCACTAACTGAAATAAATGAACGTTTAAATTCGATAAAAATTTGAAAAAGAAACATTAAAATAATTTTATTGTTTTTATTAAACAAAAATGGATTGTTGGTACAAAAATAACTACATAAGTCCTCACGTTCTATTTTTTTCTATTTCAAGGAAAAAATAGAAGTTTTACATAAAATGTTAGCGTTGTTGATACAGTGACATGTAACCCACGCTTACCTATCTCAATAAAGACGTACATATTTCTATCGATACTACACCTACGTGACCGCTTACGTCACATCGAGTAAAGCCTACAATATCTAAAAATATATATATAGGAAGCCGACACGACGAGGGGCAGAAGTGTGTAACTGTAACGCGACGGTTGTGGGTTCGATCCCCACCCCACAAGGAAATTAAATGTATAATATTTTCATTTATTCGTTGTGGATAGCGGAGTGTCTTAACACTAAGCTCTTTTTGTGTACCCTGAAACCATGTTATTTATGTATATGTAGTTATTTTTTTTTATTTTATCGTTTTATATATTTTTTATGTATTTTTAATATGTACGTACTTATGTAACGTATAAAATTAATTATGATATGATTTGGAAATAAAGGGTGAAGGGAATAACGATTGGGTGATTTGATGATTATAGATAAAAATAATCGAAGTGATGCTTAAATTTTTTATATTATACCTACAAATTATGATTTTAGTTTATAAAAGAACACTAATAATTTACCATTGGATTGTTCCATTACCTTCACGTTTGATTACAGTTAATATTTTAAAAGATTGCGATGGAATACTACTTAACTTTATATTTACGAATGACCGAAATTTACCGAAATATTACTAATGTGGGATAAAATTCACGCGCAGTTACGACGTATTTAACTAGAAATTTTGCTTAGAGTCGAATAAAGTTGATGGGTAGGTTTAGTAAGATTTTTCTTTTCTTGTTTATGTAAAAAATAAGAGAGAAAAAAAACTTTTTCATAAAATAAAAAAAACTGACAAAAATGCTGAAAAGAAAATAATAATAATAAACTTTTTAAATATTAATGCAATCAATTTAATATTTGAGCAAATATTTTATTTTATCGTTGGAGATGTTGCATTTTTAATTTCATTTGATTACTTCTTTCAATTAAATCTCATATTATGGTTGATTTTCGATCATTGGTTATGTCGCCTACTCAAAATTGCTTAGGTGTATATTACATTAGCTGTTTAGCCAATTGCCAAAAAAATTATATAGAAAAATCTGTATCTCTATATTGGGTATATACGCCTACCTATTACCCCTATCTGATGGAAAAATAATTATGTATATTATTATTGTGTTAATTCTCAGTAAAAAGAAATGCAAGCTCAAACATTAATAAAAGTTTTTTCGTTGTTTATTAAGACATAACACACTATATCTAACGAAGACTGTCATGGCGCAGTGGCACAAGCGTGTGAATGTATACGCAATAGTTGTGAGTTCCAGTCCCACTTGGAGAATGAATTATTTAATATTTTCATTCTTTCGCTCTGGCAATAAGGCAAAGTGTGTCGATAAGCTCCGCGACTCAGCAGTAGCAACGGAGTGTCTTCACACTTGGTTTCTCTACCTATCCTGATATCGCATATATCAGGATACAGTGTGAAGATAAAAACAAAACAAAACATTATGAAAAGGAAAGTTTCTTTCATTTTCCCTTTCCGCCGAATTCTGGGAGCATTACGTGTTGAGTGGCAGGACTCAACGCCGCGTATGGCCTCGACACTAGAGCGAAGTAATTGAAATATAAATTTTAAAAAAATCATTTCCTCGAGTGGGGATCGAACCTACAACCAGTCGTGTTTACATTCGTAATGTGCCCCTGTTCCACGACTAGCCAATAGATAGATAGATAGATATGCGTCCATTTTAATCTTTCAGCATATTGAAATAATTTGAAGCGTAAATAATAGATGGAGTTGCTGCACTAGAATTTGCTGAGCAAATACATATATTGTATGGGACTCACAATAAAGGGCGCTTGTGTTCTGTATATTAGCGTTGTTATTATGGAAATTTATAATTTAGTCCCGTTTAGAATATTGAATGTATACTTTTTAATAATATTATTGAATTTTTAGAACATGTAATATGAGGCCAGTTTTTTCTAATAAATTGGCCAATAAAATAGAACTATCTCTATGCTCTATAATCATACATTAAAAACATTTCATATAGACGCCGGTTCACGATATTTGCAATAAATTACAATTGATTTTAATTTTTCAATTTAATGCAATGGCTTATTATACTCGTGTTATTTATATAATTTGGTATTATTTTGGCAACAAAAGAATAAAAGATGGTGTTTTTATATAAATATATATATAAGTAGTGCATAAACTTATCAAAATATTTATATAATAATTTTATAGAAATTATTAATTTTTAATAAGTTTTAAAATACAAGAGGCCGTCGTGGTGCAGTCACACCAGGGTAGGACTGTAACGCGACGATTGTGGGTTCGATCCGAACTCGGGAAAATGAATTATTATTTATTAATATTTTCATTTCATTAATATTTTCAGTTTAGTTCCACCACTCAACACACAATCCCTTAAAAAAATCAGCAACGGAGTGTCTTAATGCTGGATACAACGTGAAGCCGATTTTATTTAAAATACAAACAATTGAAAACCAAAGAATATAATATCTTTGAAACAATTGAGTATCAAAAAAGATTTACATATAATTTTGACTTATATATCTTTCACTAATTGAGAAAACAATTTGAGGCGCGCCTTCATTAAAATAGGTATTAATGAACTCAATCTACTCGACCCCTGCCTCTAAGGTATAGCTAAGTTATTCTTCCTTGCCACTTCCACCGTTCTTTCCATACATTAAGCTTTATAATAGAGTGAACTCCTGTTAATTTCTCCACGTGATATACTTGAAAACTTGTCAAAATAAGAATAGAAGTAGCAGTTTATTTGAACTATTTATATGAGCCTAGATTACATAGGCCATGTTTTTTGTATCGGTTATACAGATTGTTAAATTTAAGACCAAGTATTAATTTTTTGGTTGCGAACAATAAATATAATTAAATAATTTTTCTTTAGACTAGAGTAAGAAAAGGTGACTTCCTTAGTTATTATTAATAACATAACATGCATGATGCTGATTATATAATTATTTCTTTATAATAATTCCATTCAGATATAGATATATTCCATACATATATAAAACAGAATTATTAAAATTTGATTATTATCACGAGAACTGACGAGTTCAGAATTTTTTATATAAACTGTTTTCCTTTTGAATTTACCCCGTAGCTTATTGGAGCCGATTAAATGCATTACGAATATTTATTCATCACAGTATGTTGTACTATGAATAAAAATAAATATTGTATCTTTAAAAATAAGATTTAAAACGCTAAATATTTTTGTTAATTTTACACTGTATTCCGCACTTAGAAGGGTAGGTAGAGGAAACCTGGGAATATAGTGTTAAGACACTTCCGTTCTCCTTTTTCCGCCGAATCAATTCCTCGAGTGGAAATCGAACCCACAACAGTGCACACGCGCTTCTGCCTCTGCACCGCGACTGGCCTGAACTGACAAAATATTAATATGAGAAATTTAAGATAACTTTTCAAAATAAACACTCTGATTCTAACAACGTAGTCAAATTTTTACATAACATATTTTTTTCAATATTCGTTGTAATGACTGGTTTTTGTCTCGATTCCATATTTTTTGTTATAGTCAGATTG
The DNA here is from genome assembly GCA_018230605.1 of Heliconius congener. NCBI lineage: Eukaryota > Metazoa > Arthropoda > Insecta > Lepidoptera > Nymphalidae > Heliconius > Heliconius congener. The sequence goes on from DWAO01000572.1 coordinate 22,021, forward strand.
AAGTAAACATCTTTTTTACTTGTGACGAAAAGTTGCCTTCACTGTAAGTCTTATATTATTAAAATACAATTTATGATGTATGCTAAGATTTCGTCATTTAAATTATTACACTGTAACCAACCAAATGTTAGTGTTAATGTTTTTTTTTACTTTTTGAAGGCAAATTTTTTGATAGTAAATTTTCTGGGGTGGGCACCCCGGCATCTCCCATTATTTTGGCGTAGGCCCCGACCACAGCCCCCCCTCCTCATTCCTACATCCATGCACACAATAGTGAATATTTAAAAATAAAAAGAAAATCAGAATCGATAAAAGTTTTCAAAACCGTAAAATTTTAAACCAACACGGCGTCTGCTAGTTAACCTATTTTATTTGCATCTCAATTACCTCACTAATTGTAATATATTATCATATATTACATACGACTGGAGATAATAATGCATAATAAAATTGTTAAAAATGGCGTCTGAGCATTTTCTAGTACTTGAATATGTGAATATTCTATTTCCACCTACCATTATTTATCCGGTAGATGTAGCCAAGGTGGGCTTCTCTCCAACCCTTTTGCTTTGTGACGCTTCCAGACGGATTAAGGTAAACGTGGAGGCTCGCTCATTTGTTTGTGCTAACGAAACCAGAACGCTTTCCTCTTCTTTTCATTTCAATACCATAGTCTTAACGAATATTATTAATGTGCAGTACTTGACTTGACTTTGACTTTGTGGGCCACATGTGTTTACAAAATATATTAATTTTATGTAAAAAAATGTATTTAAAAGATTAAGTATCTTTTATGAATATTCTTTTAGAACACTGTAAAATGTCCAAGGTTCATACCATTAGTTTATCAGACAAAGTTTAGTTTATATAGTGGCGTTAAGTTCCGCCACTCAACAAAATTCGGCGGGAAGTGGGAAACGAAAACGGAAACTGGAAACGGGGTGCATTACTACTAAGTTCGCCGGTTTCCTCTGCCTACCCTGCTATGTCATTATTATTGGGTCGAATTGAAATAAACAGATCGTATTGTTCTTTGATATTAGAAATTTAATTATTTTGAGATAATCCTGTAAATTTAAAAAATATTTACAAAAGCCTAAGCTTAAATTAAATATTCATAAAAATATAATTACTCTGTATACAAAATATTCCCAGTCTGTTTGTCGGTATTTCCCTCTCACGCCTAAACCAATGAAATCAATTTTAACATAATCTGGTATAGATTTCATATTGTGAAAGTAGATAGGCTATTTTTTATAACGAAACGTAAATTTGAAGGGATTGAACCAGGGGATGAAAGTTTGTATGTAAGGCGTCTCTCAACGATGTACGCGTACGCTGCTTAAACCTCAAGTTACTTACGATTGATGTTTCGTTCCAGGAACATAATACGCTAGATAACTGTTTCGGAATCGTTCCGGCTACATGAACTCAATTGAAGTCAATGGTTCCGGAAAAGGATTGAGTCATTCCAATTTCGAAAAGTTGTATTCGGTTTTCTAATATATTTAGATTTTTTAAAATGTAAATGAAAGCAACCGAAAAAAAATAAAATAAGTGTACATTCAGCACAGCTGGATCTGAAGCGAAAATTGGAAAAGGTTCCAAAGCCAAAATGAAACAGATCGAACACGTTCCTAATTTTTATCAGAACGTAACATACAACAACCTATAAAACTATTATGTACGTTTTAAAAATATAACAGTAAACAATATATATTCAATAGTAGTAGTTGTAGGGTAGGCTAAAACATAGTGTATATTTTATAATATACACTGTTTTTTTTTTATTTTTTGTCCGACCGTTTATTTGTACACGCATATCTTCTGAGTTACTGGACAGATTTGAATATTTTTTTTTTATTGTTGCTTAGCCAATAGGCCAAGGAGAATATACGATATATTATTATATTATGATTTTGAAGAAGGCATGATGTCCCAGCTAAATTATAGGAAATATTTAAATGATTCTTAAATAAAAGTTATTGAGCGTCATGACCACTTTCCATTCACATATAAAATTGAAGACCTGGAACGACTGACAGAGACAGAGGGTAACTAGTGTAAAGTTCCCCACTTTCTGTTAGATTTCGACTGGAGGAATCCAACGCCGCGTTCTGCCTCACCAGAGCGAAGAAAATGGAAAAGAATACTGTACTCATATTTAAATAAAGTACAATTTGGAATGTCTTATAATTCATGCTAAAAAAAATCATATTTAACTTAACTTAACTTAACTTCACGCTTTATCCCTAGCGGGGTAGTCAGA
>DWAO01000573.1:0-24268 GCA_018230605.1 Heliconius congener
CTTGTTATGCAGAATATAGCGTGAATTTAAGAAAATAACAAAAAAATATAGATCAATTATGTATTTTTTAATTTTATCTAAGACAAAACCAAAATAACATTTCAGTCGGTCAAAATTAGTTAAATTTACTTAATCCAATTGCATTAGCAATGATAAGTAGAAGTACCTAAAAGTTTTTTATGAGATACACGGAGGAAATTAATTGACGAGTAACTCCATCGATAAATTCAGTCTAATAGGTCATGAGATATTTATAAATACTTTTTTAATAGCCTTTTCTTGTAATGATAGATGCAAAATATTCTGTCTGTGTAACATGCAGTAGAGAAAACAGTACATTTGAAATAAAACAATGATATTTTTTTAAATATTATATACTGATACTACTGAGGCCAAGAGAGGGGTACAAGTATATGATTGTAAACGCGTCAAATTGTGGGTACGATTCCCACTCTAGGAAATTAAATATTTAATATTTTCATTTTTTCACTCTGGTTTAGAGGCAATGCGGCATTGAATCCCGCCACTCATCATGCAATGCCTCCAGAATTTGGCGGTAAGTGAAGAGCGGAGTGTCTTAACACTGGGTTTCCTCTATACTAGCGGGATCTAGCGTAAAGCTGAAATAAAATATACTGATGTAAAAGGAGATGATAGACGGATCTCATTCAACTAACAAATGCTATAATCAAAAATATACAAAAATATTTAAAAATATATATATTTTTCATCCAATCAGGAACTCGAAAGATGTCATTGCTAACTTCACATCAAAAATGTGCCGAATTTACGACGACGACGGCGACGTCTTAATTTTTTTTCTTACACGTTACTTCCACATATAATTGTTTATCTAGTATTTATCAAATACATCCCCATTTTAAAAATAAACACTAGATATTGCTGAGTCCTACTCATCGTAATACTCTTTTTAAAAATAAATAAAATAATTACTAGCTGGCTAAACATATTTAATGTATATATATATAAAAAATCCAGGTCAAAATCAAATTCACGACTACCACATATTATGTATAAAACTTAATAAATAAATAAACTTTTTCGCAAACTTAGCCCATCCTAATTATACCGCTATGCCAGATTTCTACCGTCCTAGAAACCCACGCGTACAGACAAGCGATTCTTTCTATACGTAAAGCTATATCTAAAATTCATAGTGAAATAAGTATAAGAACTAGCTACGAAAAAACTTATTACCATATAAATAATAACAACCTAAGCATTTTTATGGAAATCAATACTTTATTACAGAAAAATAAGGTTTATTTTTAGTTTTGTTAATTTGGAAGTTAGGCCCTTTTTGGTGTAAGGAGGAATACGGCAGTACAGGCCAATGCACGATGCATACAACTAATAGTGTTGCGTCTTGCATCGGAATAACGTAGTGATGTACATTTTTAATATTATATGTATTTTTTTTTCTTACAACTATTTGGTGATACAATAGTAGTATAGTAGTAGTAGTATAGGGCTCAATTTGGGTAATATTCATTTAGTATAAACTAGAACTTAATTTACTTTATGGTGTGTAATAAATATATGTTATAATAATATATAAAAAGTATTTTAAATATTAATTAAAACTATAAATATAAAAAAAATTATATTTTTATTTAATTATGGCTTTAAGCACAGTTATTTTAAGAAAAATAAAATGTTTTACAATTCATATTTAAATTTTAATGTTATTCCAAAAGTATGAAAGAAAAAGCGCTTTAAAAATAACAACGCTAGAGCTAAGCGCTGGCCATTCCTTCCCGATGCCTGTAAACGTTCGATATAGGCTAAAACATATTATTATATGCAAGACGTTTCTTGTACTACGCCAAAACTAGGGTTGCTTGTCGCTTACTTTTTTTTATACATGTAAACCTTTTTTTATTTTACACGTAGGTATTTACGATTCTCACGATAGGCTGTCGTGGTATGGCGGCACAGTGACTATTAAAGCGGCGATTGTGAGTTCGATTCCCAATCGGGGAATCAATTATTTTAATTTTCTCGCTCTAGTAACAAAATTCACTCAACATGCTTTGTCACGAGTATTTGGTGGTGTGTGGAATACATCTGGACGCCTAAACCTAGGATTTCTCTGTGTAGTGTGATTGCTATATGATACAGCGAGAAAAAACATTAGCGTTGTAAACAGAGTGCTAAGTGAATCTTGTGTTGACATTCCGTTCTTCTCGTCTCCGTCCTATGTAGAGATATTGACTAGCAATGGTTAAAATTGAATACTTAAAAATCCCGTAAAATAATTATAAATAAGTTAAAGTGGGAATTAAATTCACGGTTGTAGTAAGGTCTTTTCCAATTCAAATATACCTAAAAGTATATCAAACAGACTTTAGACCTTTAATCAAAATACATTAAAAATATCACGAGCAACCTAGTAATATCATTTTAATATCATTTTTAAATTCTTACCTCTAACAGTTATGTAAGACACATGACTTGTTCTAAGTAGCGCTGGCAACTCTTATGGAATGGTGAATATTGTTTGAATTAGATCCAGTAGTTCCTGCAATTAAAGCAGTAAACTAAAAGTATTTTACAGTGTTATAATATATAATATGTATAGGATTCAACTCCAATCCTTTTTAAATCTAGACAACTCTAAATCTCTACATTACATATAACGTCTTATAATTAATTAAATGTAATTTAAACGTTACTAAAATATGTTAAAATGTCTTGAATTCAAGGTTTTACATTAGTTATTCATATATAATATGATGGGTAAATAGTTTATTTTATTATATTTTTTTTTGTTTTGAAAAAAATTCTATTATAACCTAACTGTATTAATCCTATCTATTCTATATTACCTATTTATATTAATCAAATGTGTAAGTTTCTTTTTCTATGCAGTTAAGTTAATAAACTAAAAAGAAATGTTATTTTAATAACTAGGTACTATTTTAGACCTCTTTTATAATAACTTAACTCTCTTATAATCTAAAATAGATATTCTAAATCTATATAGATTTTCTAAATGATATAATTTCGAAAAATAAAATATATAAATTTCCTTTTATTATTAGAATTGAGATAACAACGATATTTAAAAAATATATATTGATTATTTTCCCACTTCTGTGTAGGCCTCTCTAATATCTATAAAATATAAGTAAAAGGAAGTATTGGTTGTACTGTCGTAGTACAGCCCTACGCCCCGCAGGCAAATATGAACGAATGTAAGTTGACTTAGAATAAGTGTGTTCTGCAATCGAGAGTCCGCCAGTGTTAGATCATAATGTGTTGAAAGTGCCTGTGCGCTACAATGCCAACGCACCGGCAAAAAAACCGCCATCTTTAATACAAAATCACACCTCCGTAACAAATAATAGTAAAAAGTGACCAAATTTGTGCAAAATTCAAAGTGTAATTTGTTTGGGGAAATTGAAAAAAATGCAATTACGTAATTAGTGTTCAATATTTTCGCGCGCACCCGCCATATTGGTTTTTGGAAATGTAAAAGCATAGACTATAAAGTTCTTTTTTTTGGTTTTGTGTTCGGACTTTATGGAGGCAAAGGTCAGTTCAGTGTTTTTTTTTAATTTGGATTTTTATAAGTGAGAAAAAATTAAATCATTATTCAAAATCTTATAATTTATTATCATTGTGACGTAAATTTAATAAAAGTATTAATGGTGCGATATATTTTTTGTTCATTAATGCTTTGGCGCTCTAAAATACTTTAATTATTTGATAACATTTCTTTCCTAAATTATTTATAATGTATATAAATGATTATATCTAATTTATAAGCGAGAAAGGATTGAGGTTTTGTCCAGTCCAGTCTTCTTTATTATTTTTATACATTTTTAAATGTTTTTGAAATAAATAAGATAGGGAAATAAAACACGGACAGAATGTAGGTAAAGTATATAAAATAAATATTTCTTAAGATTTTTTTATAAAAATGCCAAAATCCCAGAATATATCAATATATTATATTGTAATAGTATAATATCGTGCCTAAATATGATAAGCACCTGACATCGAATCTCTAATACGTATCCAAAAATAAGAATTTGTCATTATAACAAACATAGTAAAGAAATACATATTGTGAATGATGTAACGTTGCCTATATTTAAAACACCCATATTTCAAATCTGCTTATTAGAATTTAATTTGGCTTAAGTTGATAGGAGATTGTTACAAAAATCGACTTCGGTGAGTTAGTATGCACGCGAAACTTTATGTTAACTATATGTTTTTCGTATGTGATTCGAAAAGTGGAAAACGGTACTCCGTTTTCGGACGACGACGACGAGAACGGCATTATGTGATGAGTGGCGGATCTCAACGCCGTGCATGTCTAATAGCGACCGTTAATCTAACCTCACAACCGTCGCGGTTTACTGTCAGAAGCTTTTCCTATAGCAAAAAAGTTTTAAAGTTGTAAAATTTTTGGTGGTTATAATTGTCTACGTTTTTAAATGCGAAAAATAATTTAAATTGAAAATATGTATAAGAACCTATAGATAATAATTTTAATTTAAAAAAATTCAAGATTTTTTTTTATAACTTTATTACTATGTATTTAATAACTGTTATTATTTTATTGTGATTAATTATTTAAAAGTTTATTATCATTTTATAATAAAAGAATCAGTAAATATATAATATATAATTTGATAATTTTCTGTAAATATATAAAAATATATATTCTTTTTGTGATAATTTTTTTATATTTATCGTTTTCATTTGAATAATTAAGGTAATTGTAGTACTTTAATTAGATCAAAGACCGATTATTAAGTGTCAAAATAACAGTTTACTAAAATTCAATAAAATATAACTCAGATTTAATATATATTTAAATTTCAATAAAAATAAATCAAAAATTTAATTTAAATTAATTAATTATAGAAATAGGTCGCAAAAGCTTTTGAGCTTAGAGCGTTTCAATCATTGATTGAACTTTCTCCACTAATTAGAACTTGGTAGTAATGTTAACTAACAAACCTACTTTGAACGGACGTAAACCGATGTATATATTTTTATATTTACCTATAGGATTGACACTATTCTAAATTACCTATACATAATTGAATGTTTGTTTTTTAAAACTCAATTAAGGATCTTTAAAACACAATTAAGGGGGACTCAAGGATACCCAATACATATTGTTTTCCTCTTTTCGCCCAATTTTCGAGACGTTGCGTGTAGAATGGCGGAACTAAACATCGCGCTTTGTCTAGATTTAATTATTAGAATAATTTAAGATCTATGTTAAGACAAAGCACGGCATATATCATTTCAAAATTTATTATTAAGTAGACAGAAGTAGAGAACGCAGTGTCTTAACAACAGGTCCCTTCTAACTATCCTGCTGTTTACAGGATACAGCGTGAAGCTGATTTAATAATAGTTACTTATTATTTGTAATAAAAGCATATACATCAAAATTACTATATAAATATTTAAGACCTGAGGATAATTTTAAATATTTGCACGGACCTTCCGTATTTTCTGCAAAGGCAACGATTTTAAAGATGCTGACCAACTTATATCTAATTTAATCAAAAAAAGCAACTCTATTTTTTTTTTATCTCACTTAGTAGGCGAGAATCTCAGAGATTATAATTTGTAAAGATACTTCGTTCTAGACTTTCTTTGCGTGGAATATTTATATTACCAGAGCGATGAAATTAACATAAAAAAACATTCCGCCGAGCAGAGATTGAACCTACAACCATCGGTTCTATAATCAAACGATTTCTCTGTCAATTTTTTTAGAAGATTTTCTTTAATCGTCGGTTTCCAGGCTTTAATCAATAAAACTGAATGAACGATATTCTATTTGAATGAGATTCTATTTGTGTCAATTTGCATTTTATTAGGCTGATCGTTTATGTAGATGGACAAACAAAATAACAAAGATCAATTACATACATACATACATATATACATAAGTAGGTATTGCTATCTAGGTCCTATATTAATTAGATGGTTTTAAGCGGCCATTTTAATTTAAAAAAATGAGCTTCACGCTGTATCCTGCACACAGCAGGTAGGCAGAGGGAACCTAGTGTTAAGACACTCCGTTCCCCACTTTCCGACATGTTCTGGAGGCATCGCGTGTTGCGTGGCAGGACTCAACGCCGTGCTTTGCTTCGACACCAGGGCGAAGAAATGAAAATATAAATTGAAATAAATATTTTAATACCTCGAGCAGGGATCAAATCCAACCAGTCGATTTTACAGTCACAATTTTTGGCCCTTCGCCACGACTGGCCACTGGTTTTTATATAAGTCTGGTTAAATTCAATTTCTTTAGAGGATTATGTAAAAGCTAGGTATTAAAAAAAAATATTTGCCACAATTATTAAATTGTCGTGTTACATATCGTATTGCGTAATGTTCTTAAAACTGTACTAAATAAAAACAACGGAGTATCTGAACACTACATACTTTGTCTACCGTGCTTCATGCTGTATAAAATACTACTAACTACACACTAAATAAAATCGAAGTAACCAACATTATCATAGAAGAGCAAATATATATTTTGCGCCACGACGGTGTCTTTCAAGTACCTAAAGTTATAAATAATAGATGGAGAAAAACATTTAACAATAAAAGGATCGGCGCTTAGTTACGTAATGTTATTTAAAGGCCAGGCGTTGTTTTGTACGTACTAAGCATGTATTATCATGTTGACTGTTCCCATTGTCACTCTACGTAGTAAGGCCGGAGTATATAGAAAAAATATATTATGTTATACTTTAAACATATTATGTAAAATAACTACGACATATTATATTTATCACTAGGCTGTCTGAAGGCGATAGTTACGGGCTTAGATGCTGGTGATTTCTTTTAGCTTCACGCTGTATCCCGCAAATAGCGGGTTTAGGCAAAAGGAAACCAAATGAAATTTAGAATTATTAAATACTTTTATAGCTACGGTATTTAAATATAATAAAATACTTATTAATCAATAATATTATATGTACTTTGGATAATTTTGTTAATTAGTATTATTATTTTCATTTTCTAATCTATATCTTTGCATTTTTCATTGGTGTAGCAAATAAAACGTGCAGTTGCGTTACGCCTTTAAAAATTAAAGAATGAAAAAGGGAGTGTCTTAGTTCTTCTTCTCTGAAATTTACAGAGTTATCTACAGAAGGTTAGATATTAATGAAAAGAGCTTACGCTTAATGCGCCCGCGCAGTAATGTACGAACTAGCATATTTTATGCACAAATTTACATACATTTCAATAAACCTAGCGCAGATATAAAAATGTAGCTCAGACTCAAAGATTTTTTTTAAATAAATAGTTATAAGCTGTTCATAGAGTTAGAGAAGTCTTATGTATTTCGTACAAAGTACTTATCAAAAAAAATATATATAATGATTTTTTATCCTCCTAAAACTAAACGTAACACGCAGACATAAACTTCTATGGGAACACTATATGTTGAGTGGTAGACCATTCGTCATTATACAGTACTAGTGCCGTATTAGATACAAAAATAAAATTTAATTTGTATAGATATTTAATACAAATTTCGACTATAAATACGCAAATGATTAAAAAAAAAATCTCTCTTCTCCAGTTTTACATTAAGAAATATAACTAGAAATCTTTTAACAGTACCATAATTATATTAATCACGATATTTTATTTACCCAAGTTTTCAATGTTATATTAAAATTATTCCGTGTGGCGCGCGGTGTTGAGTTCCGCCGACTAACACGCAATATCTAGAAAATAAGACGAAGAGTGAAGTACGGAGTCTCTTAACAGTTCACTTTACCCGTCCTGCTATACGTGAAAAACGGGTGAAACTACAAATTAAAATTAAAAAAATACTTATAAAAAGCACAATGAATCCCTTACTAATTTATCTTTAAATATAATAAACGAAAATTTGCGGTTTCTAAATAATATAGGAGATGGTAAATGTATAGAATATTTTAACTAGAATTCTATACTAGATACTATTATTTATTAGACTTTAATACTCGCCACTTTACCGCAATAACTAGTTAGTATTAGTTTAATTTTATGTATATATAATAATTATGGTATTATAGAATTATATATTAAAGTTAAATTCGTTATATGTTCTATGCAGAATATAAATGAGATAATCTTGTTTAATGATAAAAATTGCTATATTTTTTATTATTAGAAAAAATATATGTTAGTATTTTTTTATATCAGTTACCTATATAGCTGTGTACAGTTAAATTAAGAATATCGTGGAGATATGAGAGAGCGCTGTCGTAAGCGTAGTAAGAACAAATGATCGTTGTCCTTCAATTCGTTTTTTTTTTATTTTTTTGTATAATAGGTGACAGAACTAAACGCCGCGCTGAACCTTAACAGATTGGGGTTCAAATTACTTAAATATAATCATTCGTCAAAAATATATCGAATTGACAACCATTGTATTACATGACATTTTTTTGATTACCAGTTAGAATAATTGAAATATGGCAATTTGTAAAGATTTTTTTTATGTATTTATTTTATAGCTCTTCTCCTTAACTATAAATTCTTATAACGGTATCGCTATAAAATACAAAGTAGGTAAGTTAAAGTTGTTCCGTGGGAAAGATTTTTCCTATAAAATAAGCTTTACAAATCGGGACCAAGCGTTGACAATACTGCAATCCATTTCCAGCGAAGGCTGGAAATCGAATATAAACTAATATTATGAGAAATCGTATTTAATATATTTCCTATGGATTTTTTTTGTTTAAGATTATATAATGATTTTATATCCTCTTGGAAGTCCTCCAAGAATCCTCCAAGTTTCAAAAACTTCTAAAAATCCATAAGTTTTCTAAAAAATAATAGTATATTTATTAAAATTTTATGATTGGTATCTTTGGTGATCGTGAGGATGAAATTCAGATGTAGCTTGATTTGAATATAATATAAATATATATATATATTAAAAAAAAAAAAAAAGTACCCTGTTCTACAACAAGAGATGCTATGAATGCAATGTCACAAATGCTATAGAATGTGCTCAGCGTTATATGTATATTGTATAAACCTAAACTCCAATGGCTTACTAGTAGCGTCTGAAAAATCCCAATATTCAAATCCTGGCTCCATCATCACATTAGCTCGTTGACCTTAATAAGTATAGTCCAGAGATTTCCAATAAATAAAAGTGTTGGTATCTAAGAGGCCACCTCTTTAATTTTACCTATATCTCATATTTTAGGCAAAGTTTTATAATTTTAGGTTGATGCCGTCGTGGCGCAGTGCCACAAGTGTGTAAATGTAACCGCGACTGCTGTAGGTTCAATTTCCACTCCGAGGAAATCTTTTATATTTTCATGTTTGTGCTCTGGTAGCAAGGCTATGCGCAGCGTTGAGTTTTGCCATTTAACACGCAATGCTTCGATAATTTAACGAAAAGTGGGAAACAGGCTTACTGAACAAGAGGCTTTTTCTTCTAACCTGCTACATGCGGTATACATGAAGCACTAAATGAGGATCGAACCAGTTTAATACCAGTCTCTTAAAATAGGTAAATTTTATAAGCCAAATGTATAAATCCAGTCTTACAGTTCAGAGTATAAGATGGTAACAGTACTAGGTCGGACGCCGCGCCGTTTGTTACATTTCAAACGATAAACGATCGAGATTTCCTAAGAGCATTTTAATTGGATGAATAATTCTTACATGGTATACGTATTACTATTCTAAACAAATTTAATGGTGATTCAGTATGTATTGCAGTTGGGATAAAAGTGGCGTAACGTAATATTCTTTTTTTTTATCTTTCAAGATTTATTTTCTTCTTTTTTTTCCGCTTTCCACTCGAAACAATAAATCACAACAATGTATTCAAATAACGTAAGTTATCTAATTCCCATCAATTTATGGATGTAGTTAGTTCTAACATAATCGTGGATTGACAATGAATCAACGTTCCTGGTACCGTAACACCCCAAAAAACCTGCTAACATCATCAAAAAACGATATATATAAAAACTATATATGTATATTATAGGTTACGATTTTTACAACTTCAAAAAATATGTTGTATTCTCTACTATATAGAATAAAACAAAGATCAGTTTTGCTGTTTTCACATGTCCCGAAAAATAAAACCAAAACGATATGTTGAATATACAAATTATGGAATGATCTGCCTCCTGAGATTTACCTAGAGTGCTACAATTTGAGGGCTTTCAAGCATCTTGTGTGTACCTTTACCTGCAAGGCTCCTCTGTTGTTGTCATTCTTATGAGTGTGATCGAAACTAGAACAGTATCCATTAGATAATGTAGCCACTTTAGATGTTTTCTTATCGCTTTTATGTGGAAAAATGATATATAGTGTTTTAAATATTATGTTTTTGTAATTATATTAACTAATCGCGTATATTTTAAAATATTATAATTTTCCTGATTGCAAAACCATAATATTTTAAATAATTGAACTCTAAATTAGAGATTAGAGTGATAGATCTCTTTACATTTATAAAAATATACCATCATAGGCTTAACATCTATACTTAGCCGGTTCCATATGAAAATTTATTTCAAAAACACTAGCGCTAGAACAATGCTTTGTTTAGATAATAATTTAACACGTTGCAGGAAAAAGGACAATAGAATAGCGCGTAGTGTTGTTAACTGTTGTAAATAGACATTGCTATCAATAGACTTAGGAAAAATGCGTTTTTAACTGACTCCAAAAAAGGAGGTTATCAGTTTTACCGGTAAGTAAGTATTATATTCTTGGATTTGGATAATATTTATATATGAAGATCTATTAAGATGTATTAAGGATTGCTAATGTCTTTAACTGTCTATGTTTGTTTATATCTTTCTCAGTAACGAAAAGTAATATTGAGATTATTCTTTCTTATTCATCTGGTTTGTACTATCGTTAATCTGCTCGTTAGGTACAGAAATATTGAGGAAACATTTTTCTAACCAAACGTTCTTGTTACCAGAGAAAGAAAATAAAAATGTTTCGATCCCCCCAATGGGAATCGAATGTACGCTGTTTTACTGCGTCATGATGGCCTCATGTATATATAAAAATTAAAAAGCTTATTTTCTTATATAGATTGTAGTTACAAGTTTGTTTGTTTCTGACGGCGCATCACATAAACCAAAACTTGGCGGGCGTGCCAAAAAACATAGAGCACGCTGACTGTGAAGTCTTGATACTTTTAGAGTGAATTAGGCATACCTGTAGTACGTAGGCACGTATCTTTTTTTTATAATATGTCTAGAATTTAATTTGATTCAATGACCTAGTTTTATTTTAATAGTATTTTTAAATTAAAGATAAATAGTTTCAATTTGTGTAATTAATATTGTAGATTTAGAGTTTAGTTTTGATTATATTAATATCAAGTTATAGATAAATAACTAAAATAAATATATATGTATAAATAATTGATTTTACATTTCCCTTTTAAAAATGTGGGAAGTAATAAAGGAAGTGGTGTTCATGACTTAAAGTCTTAACTGGTCGCAGCCATACATAATACATAAGCGTTAACAGTATCAACTACCACTTTAAATACAAATTGAAACACAGTCATGGCTTGACGGATCGGAGTCTTAGAAATAATATTAGTTAACTAGGAAAACTATTCTTGTAATAAATGTCTATGATTTTTTTTTATTATTTGTTTACGCATAGCCTATACGTGTATTGCCTAATCTTATAAACAATTGCTTAATGTTATTGATTCTATAAATTAAAAAAGGAACAATTCCTGGCTTAATCTAAATACTGGTTACATATCTTTATATTTTATGAAACAGTAGAAAAGGTTTTAAGATTTCAGTAAAACTAGAACATAAATTAATTTGAAGAGAAAGAGTTAGGGTTAAATTCATATTCAATATTTTGTTTTAGTATAATATGGTCTAATTTTAATAAGACCACATTTCTGTAATAATAAAATAACAACATACAAATATATTGAATATTATAATAAACTTAAAGCATCAAAATCACTCGCACCTTGTACGACCTGTATAAAAAACACAGCATCGTAAAAATAGATGCTTGAAAAATGAGCGGCATATTTAAAGAGATTGACCAATCGGACGCCACCGTTACATGTGTGTGTAGCGTTAGACGTTAGTATTGTGTTAGTGTGTTAGAAATTCGGCAACACCATTGGTGAATAGATAACACCTACATTGAATGTTTAATTTTTTTTCTACGTAATGTTTACTTTCAAGTTTTGGGAAGACGCCATTGCTAAGTACTGATGTATTAGGCTAAATTAAAATGTTGTAATTTTTTTTTCTTGGAGAAATATTAATTTATAACTAAAATTTATAACGAAATAAGACTGTTATAAATTTTAGTTATAAATTAATTATTATATTTATAACTTATAATTTAGTAAGTACACGATGATCTTGACTACAAAATGATTCGATTACTCATCTGAATAACTTTAAAGACATATGTTTATTGTAAACTAAAGTTTCAGCGAATTCAATAAAACAATTATTTTGTATCAAAATCATAATACTTTATAAGTAAATATAAGTCGGAAGAGTAAACCATATTCAACCAGAAGTATTTATATAGGTTTAAAAATGTTGAATTCTAGGCTTTATATTTACTAAAGTTTAGTAGTCTGTATTGTATTACGTGAATAAAAGTTAAAGAAGAGAGAGAGAGTAGCCTGTATTTATTATGAAATTGTATTTAGATCACTATGTTGCTAAAATACAACGAAGAATTCAAATGTCTCATCTAAAATGTATAATTGGCAAAATATGTATTTTCTTTTGGCACAGATACATATTATAAAAATGCATTGCAAAATAGATGTTACATTTATCTGTATATATAAAGCTCTTCCGTTACTGACTGATTGACAGACAAGGTACCTGCAGACAAAAAAATACCGAAATCCTGTGTTTTAAATAAGTTCATACCCGTAACATACGGTTCTACTCTCAATTCTAATCTCTATGTCTTAACCAATACCACTTTAAGCCATTGTTTTGAATTTTCAAGACGTAGGTGGGACTCAACGCTGCGCTTTGTCTTCTTATAGGGGAAAAGAAATGAAAATATTAATACCGCGAATGAGAATCGAACCCATAGTCGTCGCGTTTACTGACAGGCTCTGTGGTGCTGCGCCACGATGGCCTCAAAACTTTTCATAAAACTCAATATTACTACTACTATTTTAGCAAAGGACGGTCGGATAAAAGTCGATCTGAGCTCGCCTCAAGTGCATCAGAACGAAATCCGGCGTTATTTTTGCAGCAACCTTGAAAATGAATTTTAGTGGATATTTTTGTGATGCACCCATTGCACTTGGCATCGCAGATCTTGCTTTTTGATTATTTATAAAAAGACCGCGATCGCTATGACGTAATCACGCTGATAAAAAAATACGTTTGCGGCTTCAGAAAGTTGGATATTTACTTATATATATATATATACATATAAACATTTTATATTCTAGGAAAAATAAACTATATTAGTAAACTAAAGTAAACTCCATTATAATATTATAGAACCTATAAAGTAAACAAAATTCTTTTAATATAATTTTTCTTCTTAGTTTTAGTCTGAATTAGATAAAGAATTGTCACATTTTAAAAAATGGTTTCAGTGATTTCATTTACTTACTAATATGTAAAATAACATGATAATATTTGGATAAAACAGTTTAATTAGAGCATAGATGGAGCAGATGTCAAGTAAATCAAAACCAGGGTGATATGCTTAGAAGAACTTCTTATTGTAATCCAATTCTTTCATATGCAATTTTTGACTCTGGATGTAATAGTTTTGGGCTAGACTCCCACTCAGGGAATCAATTATTTTGATTTTCTTCACTTTAGTAACAAAGCTGACACGCCACATCACGTGAAAAATTTCGAAAATTGTGCGGAAACTAGTGAACGGAGTGTATTGATAATTAAGATTAAGAAAAACCCTTTCATTTATGCCGCATATAGCATGTTAACAAAGGAAAACTAATATAAATATTGTGTTATATATCCAAAAAATTCTAAAACAAATTAATTATTATCATACAAATAATATTTAGGATCGAGTAGAGAGTAGAGTTGCATATATACGTACAAGCCATAAAGATATATATTTATAACCGACTTTAACAAAGCAGGTCTTCAATTCGGTTGGTGCGTTTATGTTGAGATTACGGAACGGATTCATTCTTTTTTGTTAAGTTTCACGCTGTATCCTGCAGAGTAGAACCTAATATTACACTCCCTTCTGCACTTTCCACTTGAATTCAAGACAATTCATATTGATAAGCGTAACCCAACGCCGCGTGGTAGCATAATAATTGAAAAAATACATAATAACTCTCATGAACACAAGATTTAATATACAATAAACCGAGCCGGCCATGTTCTAGAAAACTCCGCCTAGACGAAATAAAATTTTAAAATAGCATACAGTTTCCTGCGATACGTTTCTCTATACATACATACAGAACGCGTACCAACATGTAAAAATGGCGGTTGTTTCATCCGGCGCAAAATTGTGCATAAAACTGCGCCTGCAACGATCTAAACATCAAAAATAGATTGAGTTAGAGGCGAGGTGCTCACGTGCGGCATGGACTTTTGATAAATTTATGTTTGGTTAGAGCTTTTTGATCTTTCGTTTTTGATTTATTTTTGTGATTTTTGTGGTGGTGACGATTGTTGTGGATTCGATTCTCGTTATATAAAATGACTATATTTAAATAGTATATACATGTGTAAAGTGCATCTTTTTAGCTTCACTATTTTTTTCTCTTTCCTCCAAAACACTCGTTTTTAGGTAAAAGAAACAGTTTCACGCTATAAAGTCAAAATATCGATTTCGCGACATTGCATGTTGATTGGCGAAACTCAACGCTGCCGCGCTTAATGGATAAGACGATTAATATTAGGAAAAAAATCACCGAAGGTAGTTTATAATCATTAATTTCTCAACTAACCTATAAAAATAGCAATAAGTTAGAATAACGGGCAATAATAAACATAAAATGTAATGTTAATCCAAGAAATTATAATAAAACTTATAGTGCTAACAGTATTGAAGCCGGTCTTCACTTTCACTTTGCGAGTTCTACATATCTTAGCTATATATTATATATTTAGATTAGATCAATCTTTACTGTTTAGTGTTTAGTTTTATTTACTTTTTAATGACGGTATGTTTCCAGTATATAAGTTCATTTTAAATTTTATTGAGAAAATATAATATGTTAATATTATACTTATTCATTATTTCTTTTTCATTCTTCATCTTCTTTCTTTTATATTTTTATTTTGTAATACGTTCTTATCAAATAGGAACATATAATTATATAAACATTTTGCCTTGGTTCTGTTTATTACCTTTCGCTATTTCCAAAGCAAATCTAGTATCAAGACACTTCGTTCGAAATTTTCGAGCCATTCAGTGTTGATTAGAGGAATCCAACGTCCTTTTTCTTGCGAATCCCGATTTAGATACCCAGGACAAAATAAATTTACTTTATATAATTTAATGCTGCGATCAGGAAATAATGAACACTAGGTCTAAGAACGCCAGATTCGCTTCTTTCAGCCAGTACAAACAAACATCAAGATAGTACCCAGCTCTTTCGAACATTTTACTATGTTTAAAGTAGCCCACGCAACTAGTTTAGAAATAGATGCAAAAATTATTTGTGCATATATGTATGTGTATTACATTTCAGTCGACGAGTCGTGGCCACTCTGAAGTTCGGTGTTCTGCAATTTGCTTACTTAGGAAAAAAATCGTAATCGAAAGTAAAAAAAGTAGCTAGCTTTAGAGCGGCCACGACTCATAGACCTCACTGTAATATGCACAAGTAATTTTTACATCGATATTTTATTGGTATATACTGTAATCCTTCTAATATTATAAATGTGAAAGTTTCTTAGGACGTTTGTTCTATTTTTTGTATAAACTTCTGATCAAATGTAGATAATATTTTACAGTAATATAGTTTATACGAGTACATCAAAACAACACAGGCTACAATGTATGTAGAGATTTTGTATGAAAAACTTAAGCGGGCGAAGCCGCGTATTGTTCGCTTATAATAGGAACAATGATATACCATTGTGATTGATTATTTTATTTAATACTAAAAACCGTTTAATGGTGTAATATGAATCATGGCACAGTAATAATAACGTCATTTGATCACATCTGTCATCGGCTGTCGTAATACTGACATACCTCTGGAGGGTGTATGAGGCCAGTCGTGGCGGAAAACAGGGAACGGAGTATTTTAACACTAGGTTCCTTCTGCCTATACTGCCGTTTGCGGGATACAGTGTGAACCTGAAAAAAAATCGCATTAAACTAGCATTAGCACTAAGAATTTGAGTTCGCGCCTCTTGGAAACTTTCCAAGGTTCATTCTGGAAGTATTTTTCTTTCCTGTTCCCTCGCTTATTAAAATTAATGATAAAACTTAATTTCAAAATACTTTTATATATTTACAAGCTTTCATTTAACTAGCAGTGTCAGTTTGAAAGTTTGTCAGCGAGTTGTTTGGGAATCTGTCCCTGAATCAATTGGGCTCTGATTGAGCTGAAATCTTTCGAATTATGATTTTAGTTCTGATGACAGAAGAATTACATATAATCAATGTTACTATTAATCTACAATGCTCGCAGTAACAAAATGGCAAATTACGAATTTCTGCACGGCCTACCTAGCGTGGGAATCAAATAAAAGAGCTTGATTTGTAAAACACAATACAGGACGAAAAAATATCTAGACAGCTTGTTTTGACCAGTTTCACGCTGTATCCCGCAAACAGCAGGGCAGGGCTTTTTCTTAAAAAGATTATTTTATATTAATATTTTATTGGGCTTGACTTTCCAAGGGAAAAGGTTAGGAACACTTAGAAAATTTCTTAACAAAAAAAAATTAAAGTTACCCATTACCTGTTTTAATTAATATCATAGTTATTATGATAATAATTAAAACGATGTCGTGTAAATTCCAACTCCAGTGTAAAAGTGCCATTATATTTTATAATGGCTTTTACGCTTTATCCCGCATAATACACATTCCGTTACTTGCTGTCCAACTATAAGATATTGATTTTTAAATTACGAAACTTAACGCAGCGTTTTGACTCAACAGAAAAAAAAATTAATGCGGCCATCATGTCTTTATAAGTACAATCGTACGCTGTAAAACGTAAGTCAATACAATTTCTGTATTCGACTTTCGATTATATAAAAAAATCATTTTATAAATTAGGTGCTTTATATCTTTAGTTAGAATCGAATACTTCAATCATTGGGCAAGTAGTTACCTAAGATTTGTAAAGCTTCACGCTGTATCTCATAAATAGCAGGGTGAAGAAATGGAAAGTAGTAATTAAAGGGAATTAAGTATTAAGGCACTTGCGTTCCTCAATTTCCGCTGAATTCTGGGGGCATTGCATGTTGAATGGTGGAATTCAACTAAAAGGAAAATAAAAATATTAAATATTTATTTTGCCTCGAGTGGTAATCGAACCTTCAACCTGTTTCTTTCATAGTCACAAAAATAGTATTATTTATTAAGTATAAACAACGCTTATATATATATAGGTAGATACTATAACAGTCATTTAAGTAATTTAGCAATAATAATAATTATAGTTAGCAAAATTACAAACGTTGCTTTTTGTACCTCAAATGAAACTGAATTTAAGAAAAACACGCAATTACTTCGATATTAGCTACGTTTTATTTCTGTTTTTTTATGTAATTGTTTGACATTTATAGTAAATAACTAGTGATGTTGTTGTGACATAAGTGTGTTTATTGCGACACTTTGAAATAGTGATGCAAAGTTTATTATAAAAGGTATTTAGAATTGGTTTTTTTAAGTAAAGTTTTCAAATTATTTTTTTTTTTATCTTTTTATAATGATTAGCCTAAATTTAGCGGCCGCCTAACGATGATATTTTCTGCTTCTAAGAATTTGAAGCTCTTGCGTGACAAAATAATTGGACATCTTAGAAAAAAAAACCACTGGTGGAGCACTCATGTCATTACATTTGGCATCACTATGTACTTAATGTTTTAATGGTCTTCAATTTCGCTGTCCGACATCCGAATCCCTTCATCGTTCGTTTTATACAAAAAACTACTGATTTCTGTATAGTATACACAAATTCAGGACGACATTATGTTGCTTATTGTGACCTATACCATTTATAAGACCTAATCAAAAATATGTAAATTTAGTCTAAAAAAAAATAATACATTTATCCAAAAGTTGAAAAACTTACACTAAAGAGAAACATACGTCACTTTGACGTACGAAATGTTTTATAGAAAATACTGATACTGTTGCAGCTACTGAAGCGATATGGCTGTATCTGGCAAGCTTCGATGGTCAACTAAGTTGGCAGAAAGAGCTCGTTTAGTGACATAGATGACCATCGAATTATATCAATTTTTCAAATTTAAGACGTAGGTTATCTATGGTTAAACATTTACAATTATTCAAAAAAACTATATCTTAACTATTTCCAAGATGGTATTACCACTCGATTTGCAATAGATAAAGATTGAATATAAACGGGTCTACAACATTTACTAGGGCCACCTCTCTGAATTAGCATAACTATTTTTCTATATAGAACTATCTAGTTAGCCTTTTAGAAACAATGTATAGATGTGCTTTAAATCTCGTTTTATCTAAACAAAATGGCGTCTAACGCCTAATAATGCCATTGTCTAAAACCAGTAGAATTTTGGTTGCAAAATTGCGCCCGCGCAGTTGACTCACTCGCAGCTATGTAGGGGGGAGTTTGTAGGCGAGAAGCAAATTTAAATCTTATTTTGTATAATGATAAAGCAGATATTCGTTTGTCAGTCAAACTGAAGGCTGCTGCTAGGTTTTACGAAATGTAACATGAGTTTTCGTTTTAAAATCAAGAATTGGTTTAAGAAACTATGTGAGAGGAATATTTAAACATCAAAGGCTCGATCTGACTGCATCCCGTTCTACTTAAGTTGCATAAGAATACATACTGTTAGTTACTTGGCATTATTGAATATGATTTTGGTGACATTTTTTTACAACAATGTTATTTTTTTATATTAGATTTATGCTTTATTACGCAAGTATTCAATTAATAGATTGTATGATGCCTGTAGCCTAGTGTTGAAACACAAAATTCTTCACCTTTACTTACACTAAATTCCGCCATAATATTCAAAATTGTCAATTCGTTGCGTATAAATCGAAAAATGATTAGTTTTTTAGAGTCATGCCGTTTCCAGCAAATAGCAGGATAAGCGGAGGGAACCTGAAAACCTTGTCATAAGGCACTCCGTTTCCATTAAAATACTTCCGGTATCCACTTTCCGTTAAATTTTGAAGGCATTGCTTGTTGAGTGGTAGAACTCAACGCCGCGCTTTGACTCCACAGCAGGGTGATAAAATTAAAATAATAATTATCATCATCTCCTTGAGTGGGAATTTAACCCACAACAGATCGTGGGACAAATCGTGTTTAGAGTCGTACGTTTGTTGCCCTGTGCCACGAATCCCAATTTCCTACTACCTACTCTTCTTCATGCGGGATACAGCGTGAAACTAAAAAAAATTACAAAAAGTGAAACGAAGTGATTTAACACGTATTCTTTCTCGAAAAAAGAACTGAGTGTAAATAAAAAATATTATAATATAAGCATAACTAAAATTCATATATAATCAAAGCATAATAAGACTCGTTTCGACATTACAACAAATTATAATATTTTATAGATAATTTAATTATATTACACGTACCTACGTGCGTTTTATCCACTTATTGATATTCAATGAAGCTTATATTCTAATAAATACTGGTATTACGTATTTTTATGATTATCACATTTTTTTCAATTAAATAATTTAGACATATTAAAATCGTAAAAAATACTTCATGAAGTATTCCGCATTTAGCAAGGTAGACAGAGGGACTCTAGTGTTAAGATGCTCAGTTAAATTTTTTTTGAGTGGCGGAACTCAAAGCCGCGCTCTGTCCTGTTCCCATAGGAATTAAAATAATTGATTTCCTTGCCTGGGAATTGAAACCACATCTATCGTATTTAAAGTCGGACACCGCAGAGACGAGACGGTCAAAAAAATCTTGGTTTTATAGTTAAAGTTTGGTTAAGCAAAGATATGATTTCAGTAGCTTCACAGTAAAAGGAATCTCTGCAAAAGCAACTATTTTCTTCTCTATATTTAATACTATATACAACTTCCGGCGTTAAGTTCCCCCACTCAATCCCCAATGCATCTAGAATATCTAAAACCAGGATACACAGGTAACTAAAAAATATTTATGTAATATGAAATAAATTAAATTTAACAAAAACATTGTTTTGTACGTAGCTACACTAACCACAGGACCATCTGGGTGTTATTTTGATAGACATCTTAAGTCTCTATTTTTTTCTTGCTGTTGGAACTTCTTATGTTAATACTTGTGTTCTCACGGATTCTATACTTCACGCTTCGTCCACTATCATCAACCTCTTTACTCATGCCCTCCAAGTGGTCCTCATGCTTTTAACGCGACCTTCAGTATTATCGATACTGTGTTCTCGAAGGTTAACCGAAGACTCCCCATATCCCCACATGAGGGATATTTCGTTATCTTAAAACATTGACACGTTATTTGGTGCAACATTGACGGAATTACACTATTGTTAAAAAAAAACATGTTAAACATATCAATTTATGCGATAAGATCATTTACAAATAAACTTTAAATACGCTACCTACAATACTTTAAAAAGTGCAAATAAGTCATTGTTGCACCAAATAAGAGATTTTATGTATGTATATCACATAAAAACGTCGCAACTCCCTCAAATAATACGTTAAAAGTAAAAACTTAATTGGCATTGTCTTAGTAATTGTGTTACTTTAGAATAGGTAAGGTGATATGTAGAAAAAACAGGTTAGGCAAGGCTGAGCACTGGCCCCAGCGTTATGTTTCTTCTAAACGCTTTTTAAATATAGCCCTTATGTCTTGTGCAATACGGGTCATAATACGATCATTATACAAGTCAGATTATGTATTAATATTTTTATAAAATAACATATTTTCTGATGTTCTTTAAGACTTCTATTAGTGCTAAGTGATTTTGATTTACTTTTTAAACCTAAGGTTTTTTTAAAAAAGATAGTTTAAGGTTAAAATTGATATGTATTAACTATACCTAATCATCTTTTACTGTTCTGTATAATTTGACAAAGAAATTTGAGTTCAAGATTTATTCACGTATAACAATAACCTATATTTATCTGTAGATGTTTAAAAGTAGATGAATTAAATTAAGTTCGCTTCTTATAGCAGGTTCCCTTTAAAAACAAAATGAAAATAAATCCAGTATGACATATCCCAATGATTGATGATTTCTCGAAATTCTTATGAAAAAAATACTTTTAGTACTTCATATAAACAGAGTTGCGGGCTACAACTAGTACATTTACATAAAACTTAATGACAACATTATTTTCTTTACAACAAGAAATTATCATTTTCCACGTATTGTAATAGCTTACACAGTTTCATTAAAATCTGCTTTCGATTATTTAAAAGGGGTCTATCAGGCAAGTTTTTTTAAGCTATCCTTTTTGCACTCTAGCTATTAAGTCGAACGTCCAATAATAATCGTTTACACTGTGTTCTTATTAATAACCTATGTAGAGATTATCAGTGACTTTTTTATTTGAAATTATTATTCTTGAGGAATTAAGGCTTAGATTTTTTTTCAGTTTCACGCTTTATCCCGCATATAGCAGGGGAGGCAGCCCAAATTCGAGTCGCGTTTTAATTGACGGAACTCAACGCCGTTCTGGCAAATCGTAATAATTATAATTTAGGTGTTATTGGATTATATGGTGGTTTTTTTTGTGTTTTCTCTTTATAGTAATTGTGAAAGGTTAAGAACAATTTGTTTTATTTATTTTTTCTACTATAGCAGTTACGGTAGTGCATTTGTATAAGCAATAATTATAAGGATTTCCCCTTGAATAAGAATAGAACCCTCAACCATCACGTGTACAGTCCAACATTAATTTAAAATTAAAAAGTCTATTATATAATAAAACAGTGCTTGGTCCTGCACAGCAGTAAAACTTAGCATTAAAAAATGAGGCACTGCACTGCACTGTGTTCACACTTTCTATCTTATATCTGCTTATAACATAACATTACTTATTAAGTGGAGAGGCGGAACTCAACGCCGCGCATTGTCTTTCGAAACAGGGAAGTGACTATACTCTCGAATCCACACGATCATCAATCATCACACGATCAGTCAATCGCTTAGTATTCGTTTATATTTGAAAATAAATACAATATATACATACATATATGTAATTGCTAAAATTATAATGGTTTTGAAGTATTTATTGATATGTCGATCCTTTTGTGAGGCTATCTAGAGCACTTGACCAATTTTACCGATAGTCAGTTACGTAACACGTGCGCTTCTGACTTAAATACTTTAGTAATTTATTGAATTCTATTAATATTTATAATTGTGGATTAGTAAAGTATGATTGAAGCCATAGTGGTGGAGTGGCAGAGTCTGAATTTAAGCGCGGGTTCAATTCTTACTTAGAGGAATGTATTATTTACATTTCCTCGTGCGTTTTCCAGTTAGCAGACAAAATGCGACGTTCAGCTCTGTCGTTTAAGACGCGATGCCTCGAAAAATGAACCCAAAGTGAAGAACGGATATATGGCGTATACAGAAAGAATAAAAAAATACATTAATTTTAAATCAAAAATATAAAAAAGTTAATATATTTATTAAAACTATTTTGTAATAGATTTCTTTTGAGAAGTATTTATTATTTAGAGATAACGCGTACATAATTAGGTCCAAAATAGGGTATAGTAAGGAAACAGTATAAGTTTAGTGTCGTCGTAAAAATTTACGCCAATTTAATACCCCCGCCGGTGATCTGCGCGTTAGTTAAGAAAGTCTTAAGGGCAGTGCTCGTCATTTATAAAGATCTATAGTGTTATTTCTTTTAGTTTCATTCTGTACCACATTAAATGATATATAGAGACGTATCTCCGTTTGTATCGCACCGCCCAATTTTGGAGACATTGCGTGTTGAGTGGCGACACTCAGCGCCGTCCTCTATCGTATTAGTATAAAAAAATTACCTGATATAATGTCCATAGCCTTTCGTGATCGCTTGAGTATGTAAAGCAAAAATATTTTTTCCATTAGAACAAAAACAACATGACTTTTTAGTAGACATTATACTAATATATAAGGCTCGTGTTCAAGTTCGCTACGTTTAAATTTTTATACGTTTTCTAAAAAAAAATATTTCTATTTTCCAAATATATGGAATGGCACCTTGAAAAGGTTAACATTTTAACTAAAACGTACCTTAAGACCTTCTTGCCCTTAACCAGTTACTATAAACAAGCCGAGAAAAAGGCATCAATTAAAAAGTCTCCGCTAGAACTCTAAATCACTGAACGACGGGTTCATTAGAATACCCATACCCATTTTACACCTTATTAGGTAATTTATAGGGATGAACTTCCCTTGATACAATTTAAAGTGGATTATATAGGAAGACATTAGAGAAATACCATGTTCTTTGTGAATATACTTCTTGTATTTTTTTTCAGCTTCAATATATCCTATATATCATATATATCCTGTACAACAGAGTAAATAGAAAGAAGCTAGTGTCAAAACATTCCATTCTCCACATTCCGCCCAAATAGCGAGTTGATTAACGGAGCTCAACACTGCACTTAGTTTTATCAGATTTATAAATAAAATATTTGTTATATTTTACCATTTTTGGCTAGACTATGTAAGTATCGATCAAAAATATGTACACATTTTACAGTATTAAGCCGGCTTTAGCTTAGAAATCATAAGAATAGGTCAAGCCTATTCTGTAACCAGACCATTAATCTCATAACTAACATAAAGAAACTAAAATGGAAATGAATATAAACGGGAATAGCGGCTAACCTAACCTAACCTTAGTTCAGCTTTCTTTTCTTAGTAGGTATAAAATGTTGAGTATTTGTATATATACCCATTTTTTTTAATAAAAATAAATACGAAACCTAAACGCCTTTATGTCTTCTTCTTATTGCTTATATTTAATTTTTCAGCTTCACGCTGTATCCCGCGCACAGCAGGATAGACTGAAGGAACAGCCAGTCAGTGTTAAGACACTCCGTTCCCCACTTTTTGCCGAATTCTGGAGGTATTGCGTGT
>DWAO01000574.1:0-24264 GCA_018230605.1 Heliconius congener
GTTCCCTCTGCCTACCCTGCTGTGTGCGGGATACAGCGTGAAGCTAATTTCATTTTAATTATCTACATTTATTTAGATGCATGGCAATTTTAAAACTGCGGTTTAATTTTTAATATATTTCTATATTATTATTTCATATTATAAGTAATATACAGTATACCATATAGGAAAAAGGAAATATATAATTTTCCTATAACAGTGACTCGTAATTTTTATATCTTCGACGTACATGACTGTACAGTACACGTTCATAATTATACAATTATTAAGTAATTACGTAATATATATAAAGCTTAATATTATAATAAATGGTGAGGCGATCATTATTTTATTTTAAGTAAGTTAAGGTATATATGTTATATTTTTATTTGTCACATATGTAGCTATTTAGTACCTATTTATTTAAATACGTTAATATTACAAAAGTTATAAGCGTGCAAGGGGAGTCAGGTCGTCGTTTCATGGTCGCCGGACGCGCGGCAGGCGGCCGTCGCTCACACAAAAAAATAAACAACTTTCCTCAAAACGGCGATGGCGCTAAGGCGCGCGCCCATCTCCAAACGACACAAGCGCGCCGCCGCGCCGCGCCGCTTGTGCTCTTGTGTGCCTGCGACGGGCCGAGCCGAAATAACTTGTTGATGTTCGGTGCGGCGCTGCGGGCGAGCGCGGGGGGCGCGCGCGGGCGCGGGGCGCGGGCCTAGCGCCGCTGAGCGACGGCCTGTCTGCGGCGGCGGGCCGGCGACACCCTGTCTGCCGCGGACGGCGGCGTTGCCGCGCCGCGCGCATTCCTGTCCGCCCGCGCCGCGCGCCCCGCGCCCGCGTCCTCATGAACCGCCCGCCGCCCGCCGCCCGCGCGCTCGCTGGCAACGCCGCATGCAAACTTGTTTCGTAAACGGATGTGGCAGCGACCGAGGCACGGCGCTCGCCGTCTCGCTCGCGCGCCGCCCGTCGCGTGCGTCGGAGGGAGACAGCAATCGTGGCGCTACGTGCTATCGGCTCCCACTTGCGGCATTTTTTCACGCCGAGAATGAGGCGAGATTAATGCTTCGGGGCTCGTTCACATGTGCGATTTAAATTCGTTTTCTAATTGAACACTTAATTACAGAATTTTTGTGCTTCTTTAGACACTTACTCGTTACTATAAATAATATACGTAATTTTGTTACGATCATGATTTTGGGCTTAAGCATTATTATTTCTCTTACTTTAAGTGAGTGAGATGTTGATTTAAAACTTGAAAAGAAAATAATTAATTTAAAATAAAAATTGTTTTGTAATACTCCTACTGGTAAGAAGTTAGTAGTGGCGCAGGGGCACAAGAGTGTGACTAAACGCGACAGATTGTAGATTCGAAATAAAATATTGAATATTTTCATTTCTTCGCTCTGGTGTCGCGGTACAGCGCGGCATTGAGTTTCACAACTCAACACGCAACATCTCCAGATTTTGGCGAAAAGCGGCGAAGGCTCCCTCTGCCTACACTGATGTTTGCGAGATACAGCGTGGAGCTGCATTGTTATTATTAAGTAACTGATTTTCTTAAACGTTTCTGTAGTATGTTTGGTTAGTATACAAAATAATCGGCAAGAGCCGCGTGAGCAGTGTGAGCACGTCCTAGGTGTAGGCGGCTCGCGTCGCGCGCTCACGTCGGAGCGGTATGCGCCGCGGGCAGCGGGCGCGCCGGCCGACATCCGCGCCGTGCCAGCCGGGCACAGTCAGTTCGGCGCCGACCGCCACCACGCGCACACGTACACACCGCCATGGCCGCCGCCCACACGCACTCGGCCCCCGCGCCCTCGGACCGCCGTACGGAGGGCCGCGCTGGATCCCGCCGCATCTTCCCACCACAGTTCAAGCTTCAAGTTCTCGACGCGTACAGACGCGATTCTCAGTGTCGCGGAAATCAACGTGCAACTGCCAGAAAATTCGGAATCCACCGCCGCCAAATACAAAAATGGCTCCAAGCCGAGCCTGCCCTCCGAGCCGCGCTCCTGAGGAGAGCGCCGCAGCCGGCACCCTCGCCGCCGCCCTATTCTGTGGGCTCCCCGGAGAGTGCTCGCCTGCCGTCGCCGCCGCCCACCGCCTTACCCACTGCCGTTCAAGTGCCTACCCCCCTGGCAGCGCCGGTCCCGGTGCTGCCGCCCTCGACGGAGCCCATGGACCTGTCGGTGCGCCGACTGCCCCCGGCGCCCACGCCGGTGATGACCTACGCGCCGCCTAGCGTCCCCGAGCAGCCTCAGCCGCGCAAACCTTTTAAGCTATTCAGGCCGTACCTGCTAGAAGACCCCTCTGAGAAGCGGCCGGCGCTGGCCTCGCTGCCGGTGCTCAGCGGTGTGCACGTATCGGCGTTTGTGCCGGTGCAGAGCGCCGCGGGCTGCTCGCTGGCCGCGTGCGCGCCGCGCTGGTGCTCCGCCGCTCCTTCCTTCTCGGCGCCGCTCAGATGAGAGGCGGCCCGCGGGGCTCCACCCCTGTCCTTCTGTGATCTAGTCGACGACGCCCGCCAGGCGCCGCCCGGGGCGTAGCCCTGCAACACCGTGCCTTAACGTACACGTCGCCATAGTGCATTATGCCGTCATTACAAGATGACAATCTATTTTTGTGTATAATTATTATAAGAGTAAAAAATGTATTTTTATATGTGGGTTTATAAAGCGCACCTACATTTATGCAGATTATAATTATTATTATTATATTAATAAAGAGTTGTTTACTAACTTGTATTTTACTTTAACTATGGCGCTACATTGCAGGGGCAGGTAGCGCCGGCGTCTATCTTCTCTTACCTGTTTGATCTTCGATTTAACAATAACACAGCCCACCGTTAAATTTCACAAAAAAATATAAGTCTTAAAAAAATATTATGGATTACGTTCCAAAAGCATAAACTCAATGGAATACACATTCTATCAGATATTTTTTTATTGGAAATTGAATTTAATTTAAGTAAATTAAAATTGTAAGAAAGTCAAAATAATACATTTTACATAATTATAAAATAACAAACGTTATTCATACACTATCTAACAAACGCATGTACCTACCGTAGTTAAATAAACAACAATTTACATACTCTTTGCTTATAAATTATGTGCTTTCAAGATTAGTTATATTAAAATATTTTTGCTTTAGTAGTAAGCGCAGTTTGATTATGATAGTCAGCGTTAAAAGTCTATAGCCTTCCATAAAAATATCTCGAACACAAGGCATAAATTTAATTAATTATTTCACACTAGAGGCTCAAACGCGGTTCCACTTGTTTACACTTATTTTTATAAGAAATAATTATTTTTTTTTAAATAAAAAATGTTACAATGTTTCATTAAAAACAGTCAAGTAGTTTTGGTGTGAAAGCGTAACAAACAAACTTGCATTCACATAACTATATTATTAGTATGATTAATCTACGTTGACGTTTAGATGACGCACGTTTGCAAATGGAGAATTATACCTACATTACATTGAATAGGCCAAGGCGTTCAATATGGGAATTAAAATATGGAATATAAAAGTAAAGTAAATAATATAAAATGTCGTCTAAACAATAATAATATAATAATAATATAACACCTGTGCAATTCATATTTTTAGAAGTATAATTTAATTATTTGGCATCTCGTGATTTTGTTATTACATAAATGTCATGTCACGCGTCGAATGACATTGGGAATAATTTAAACAATAGATGTGACATGATTTTTTGGGAACAGTTGGATCAAATGTGAAAATAATAAATAATAATTTGTTATAGTAATAGGTACTTCACGTGAACTAAATAAAAACACAAAACTAAAGCAAGACTGTAGCAAATGCAGCGCAGGGGCACAAAATGTGCCTGTAAATCAAACTAAGAAATTAAATATTTATTTACCTATAAATTTTCATTTATTCGCTCTGGCGTCGAGGCGCGCGGCGCGGCGTTGAGTGCCGCCTCTCAACACACAATGCCTGTAGGAATTTGGCGGGAAGTGGGGAACGGAGTGTCTTAACACTAGGTTCTATGCCTACCCTGATGTGTGCGGGATAAAGCGTGAAGCTGATTTGATTTTTTTTTAATTTGTTATACGTATACTAAATAAAAAAGACACTGCTAAAGCAAAACTGTAGCAACTTGATCTATATCTAGATACTAACTATAAAATATATGACGTAATATCTACAAATAAAGGAGTTTTCTTTGATAAATATATTCAATTAGTTTTTATCTGTGGCTTCAGTGATCCACGTGGTTTTTTTTTTCTGATGGACTTAATGCTGTTGACCTGGTATGGTCTTGACAGCGTCACCACTGAGATCCACGTGGTATAACGACAATATGACATATGAGTATGACACATTATGAGGACCCATGAAATCTTGCAACGTGGGTACAGTAGGTTACATTGAAACGTATAATGTTCCACGATAAATGAACCATCCAAGTGGAGGGGGAAAACAGACTTGAAATTTACGCCAAAAAATGTAAGAATCGTAAGTCGCTATCATCAATAAGTATCTATGATTATAAAGTAAATTATTGCGAAATCTATTTCTATCATGTAACTATTCCACTTGTGTGTACTAAATGACTAAGTGAGTGTGCAATTGATAACAATTATTATTAATTGTTTTGTATATTGTGATTGTGCATGCCAATCGAGCTCAATTGCGCAATTGCGTCCTCGCGGCATCTGTGCTGACTTTGCACAGCTCTTGTTGGCAGATATTTAGTGATAGACATTGCCTTGTTTATTTATTTTGCCTTAGTTATTATATATATATGTATATAAATAAATATATATCGAATAGTATGTTATCTTGTTTTAATACAACTTCTAGTATAATTTTATTAGAATTTGATAAAAAAAATATTTTTCTTTGAATAAACTTCGTTTTTCTTCTTTATTTTATAAATTAAATCATCCCGTTTTTCTTTTCATTTCCTGTAAGAAATCAGTTTTAATGATAAGGGCCGCCATTGCAAATTTGTCTGTCGTTATAACAATGAACTGTATTTTATATTTTCTTATTTAAACAATAAAGTATTGTATTATTATTATTATTATCATATTTCTCTACCGAATACAGTAAAAAAAAAACATATTTTTTTATATAAAATCAAGATACAGGCTTGTTCCTTGCACACTGCAAGCGACGCTTGTGTCGGCGTACCTATATGCGACGTACTCGAGCGGCGTCGCGCAGTCTGGCGTGGCGGTCGCGACTTGGAGTCTGCTAGCTCAACAGTTCAACAAATAAACGCTTTGCGGTACTGTAATTGTATATTGTAATCTTTTATTTTGTGAATTCCTATGTTTGTGTTTGTTTTCGAAATTAATATTTTGCACAAATATAAAATTAGGTTCACGCCTGTATTCAGCACAAAGCAGTGTAGGCGGATGGAATCTAGTGTTAAGATACTCCGTTCCCCACTTTCTATCGAATTTTTCGACTCATGCCGTTTCGAGTGGCGGAACTCAACGCCGGGCTTTTGCTTTGGTGCCAGTACGAAAAAATAAAAATATTTATATATAATAGTTCACTTCCTCGAGAGGGGATGGAACTCACAATCGTCGCGTTATAGTCACCCTTGTAATCCTGCGCCACATCTGGCATCTAATAATTAATATTATAGTATAAAAAATAACTAAAATAAAAGTACTGACTATACCAAAGTATAGATACTTAATCAAATTAAAATTAAACAAGATTTAATTTGTTTGTATTTATCTAAAAGTTACAAAAAAAGTAAAGTTCATACTAAGCGACCCCTTTATTGACATGAGTTGGACTTAAGAAACTTTCTCTTCTAAATGCATAATCTACTGACTACCTGCACCGGTTTTAAATCAGTCGCAACATCACGATGAATATCATTTCTTTTCCGTTTGGCTTACTTTAGTCAATTTTAATTATAAATGTTTATATTATATCTACTTGTAACTCTATATAGAAAGAATTACATAATGTTTTTATACTATATTTTTTTAAGATATTTTTTGTTGTTTATGCTTTGTAACTTCTAATTGGCAATTAATTTATCGTTTTGTACTAATTGCAATGATGTTTTTTAAAATGTTATCTTCAATATTTAGAAACATTATTTATTTAAATATAGGTAGGTAAACACATAAGAGGTACTCACAAAGTGAATATTACGGGAACCTTCGTAAAATAGTATCACCGTGAAGTAGCAACGTGCGACACCATATTATGCCGTGTCATCAAAAGGAACCTAGTGATACAAGATTCTGTAGGTACTTTTTGGCGCACTTCACACTCATACGGCACGACAATAGCATCACGGATTTATTTATAGAAATCTATTATCTATTGAAACGCAACGAATACGACAAATAATTGAATTGGTTTGTAAACTTACAAAATACAATTTTTAAAGTCCTAGTTCATACATAAAACAAAATCGTCTTAACCTAGGACAATATCTGCATTTGCAGATGCAGTGCATGTTTACGACACAGCCGGAGGATGTGATGGCTCATAAAACTCAGGCATAGGCATAGCATTGGCGATGATGTCAAAATTATTCTTGGCACGAACGTGGAGCGACGGTCCTGGGTTATGGGTCATTAAAGGTTTTGCGTGTGACTCTATCTATTCATATGTTATAGGAAAACCCGATGTACGGAAACTTAAGGAAGTTTTTTATTATATGTTTTCTCGGTTAATTGTTTTTTTTAAATGTTTTTGATTGAAATTATTAGAATATTATATTGAATGTATATAGATTTAATTAAAGGCACTTTAACAAAAACTTAGTTATATAATGTTCCTGATGTTCCATTTTGATGTATTAAACTCACACTCACTTGTTATAAATAGTTTTTTTTATATTACACAAACAACTCTTTTTTTTAAAACAAATTCAAAGTTAAAATTTACGAATGATAAAAAAAGTAGAGCATGAGTTTCATTACACACACTATTGACTAGAAAAACGTAAATTTGACTAGAAATTTACTTATTGTGTTCATTCATAAATTTCTGAAAGGAAAGATTTATTGTAAGTACCTACGTTAAACAAAAATGGTCTTTGTAAAGGTAACTCCTTCATATCTGTTACCTGAGAGGACAATGCATATTAAGTTAGTCGGGTCCTTCAAGTAAGTTGTTTCCTTACTGCAAATAGAAAATAATTTACCGTGATGTCTTTGTTGGTTCATTCAAGATTCTTTGCCTATTCTTGTTCCACCGACTCAGCACACAATGAATATTTAATATATATATAGATGACTGATTCATTCCGGCGTTGAGTTCCGCCACTCAATATGCAATGCCTTAAAATTTAGGTGGAAAGTGGGTAACGGATATTCCGTCCCCACATACTAGGTCCCTTCTGACTACCTCGCGGGATATAGCGTGTAGCTGAATAAAAAATTCCTTTCTTTCCTTTGTTTAAATCAATTTGATTCGAAACTATTTTAACTTGATTATTTTAATAACAAAAACTACACAATATACTTGGTATAATTAATAAATTCTAAATATACTAAAGAGTTCAAGCCCCACATCATACTTTATAATTTTAGCAAATTTTAAATTTATCATTTAATTTGTAAACGGTTTTAGAAATGTTATTTTGATATATTTTTTTATATTTTAAAGAAAATGTATATAACTATTAAGGCCCGGGAGACGAGGTGCTCCATAAATTACTTATTTAGCAGCTCAGTCATTTGTCCGCGTCACAAATAGCTCAAGTCATGAGACGAGAGACACGGCGGCGCGGCGCGGGCGCAGCCGGAGACCGGAGAGCGGCGTGGGGCTCCGCGATGGCCGCTTGGCGCCAACGCCACAGTCTATTTTCGACACCATTACTCACGCTGGCTTCGACTAATTATAATATGCAAGCTCACGTCACTGACCGATCAAATAAGCTCTTGAAGAACCAGTTTACATATATATAGGGTAAACAGAGTTATAGAGTTAAGACACTCCGTTTCTCGTTTTCCGCAGAATTCTGGAGGCATTGCGTGTTAAGTAGCGAAACTCAACGTCGCGCTTTGCCTCGACACTAGAGCGAAGAAATGTAAATATAAATTTAAATAAATATTTCATTTCCTCAAGTGGAGATCGAACCCACAATCAGTCGCGTTTACAGTCACACTTTGTGCTCCTACGCCACGACTGGCCTCTCATCTACATAAAAGATTGCGAAATTATTATAATGAATATGATAGTTAATTAAGTTGCAGAGTGTTATTCTATGATTAGAGGGGCCGACTCGTTTCTTTTAATCGTTAGAAAGATCAGAAACGCCGACGAAATTCAGTAAAGTAAACAACGCTATAGGAACGTAATCAGCACGCCCTCTGACACTTGGCACGACGCTTGTGATAGCGAACTGTGTTTAACGTAATGTATTCGATTCGTGTAGGTATTATTCATTTTTATTTGCTACTTCATTATTTAATTATTTTATATGCTTAGTTTAAAGTTAAATTTAAATGATTTTGAGAGATCTAATACTTAAAATATCTTTTTGTTACTTAAAAACGTATTAAACGCTTTACAATGTTGTTGGTAAGTATCTCTTAGCAATTATGCATAAATTTTAGTTACAACTTATAATTTTTTTTTAGGCCAGTACCGAGGCAAAGCGCGGTGTCGAGTTTCGTCACGCAACACAATGTCTCGAGGATTAGATGGGGAACGGAAGTGTCTCAATGGGAACGGAGTGTCATTACACTAGGTACCCAGGTTTCCTCTACCTACCCTGCTATGTGCGGGATACAGCGTGAAGCGAAAAATAAAATTGTTTATACTTAAATATTGTCTCTTTGTACAGTATACAATAATTCAATCTCACATTAGTTACGTAACTAGGTATGTTTTATTTTATCTTATAATATACATGCTTAATGATATTACTTCTACGAATTTGTAATGAAATTTAGGTATGTATATTTTTTGTTAATTAAACAATTTTGTTGATTTTGTGAGGCCAGACGTGGCGCAGGGGTGGAAAGGAAATGAAATATTTAAATTTATATGTGTATTTCTTCGCTCTGGTATCGAGGCAAAGGGCGACGATGAGTTACGCCACTCAACACACAATGCCTTCTGAATTCAGTAGAATCGCTTATCTTGACACTAGGTTTTAACAATTTTGTAATTTAAATAGAATCTAGCATAATTATAAACTAAAATGATTGTATTATTTAATTAAAAAATAAACTATTTATCAAATATTTCTTAGTCTCTATGGTTTTTAGAATTAGCTAACATTAACATACGTGACAAATTCTACGCACTTTAGTATGTATCTACAAAGATATCAATGAGTCATAAAAAATAAATTTTGTGATAGCGTTTCATTTAACCATATTCTAAGAAAACTTTACGCATCCACATAGGCAATTTTAGAACAACATAGTAATATAAAAACGTAATTAATTCTCTTTAGGGTACGGAAAGGTACCTTTCAAAGAAAAAAGGAACCCTTATAAGACCACTTTGGACTTGTCTATCAAGAGTTTTTATCTCAGGAACACTTGGAGATATCGAGTTGAAATTAATTACCTAGATTTATTGGCCCGTGACTTCTTGAAAAATAAAACGTATTTATTAATTTTCTTTTAAAAAAGATATGGCCGTTTATATAGCAACACATAAAACGCGTATTTCAACATTATAAAAGGAATCAATACCAAGGAATAGGGTACTTACGGTTAACCTAAAATTATGAAATTTGGTCTTCATCTACAAGAGTACTAGTTCAGAATAAAATCTGAAAACTATATATATGTAGTTAAATCCTAAAAAATAAAAGCCTTAAATAGTAAAAAACGCGTATCCAAATTAATAGGGTACTTCCGGTTAATCTAAAATTATGAAATTTGGCACCTAGCATCTACAAGTGTAGCTTAGGAAAAAATCTGAAAATTAAAAAAATATTTGTGGTTAATTCCTAAAAAATAATAGCCTTAGAAGGTTGTAAAATTTAGCGGCTTTAATAGCCGCTAGTTCATGTTCAGAAGAAAGCAAAGCTTGAATTTCAGTAAAGCTCGAGATCTCCAATTTTTGTACGGAACCCTGGGTGGGCTGTGACTGTAACTTTTTTGTTTTAAATCAAATTTTATTTGATGAATCGAAAAATTCAAGTAATCCTTTACAAAACTTGAAAAATGTCCAAATAATAGCAACATTTTTTTATTAAAATCAGAAATGAATCATCATCATGCGCTCATGACCACAAAAAAACCAAATTTTAGAGTTTTCATTACATTCTGACTTCGTTACCTTCATTTCGACTTTCCCTAACCCAATTTGAAACTTTGGTATAATTTTTTTTACGACTTGTAACAGTAACGAAATCACACATACCTATTCAACCTCCGTATTCAAAGTATCCAAATAAAATATCTAATTAAAAATTCTGAAAGACTTATTTAGACAGTTTTAAAGATTTTTGATTTATTCTGGTCATTCCAACTCGTCTCGCGCTTGTCCGGTTTTTTTATGTTGGGATATATTATAATTTTTCAAGGACGACGGCCGCCCGTGACATAATAATTCACTCTGGCAGAAAATGCGGCGATCATTTGTCCCTGCTGATGAAGATATAGAAATTTGCTCACGCCTTTTGTTTTCCCAGCGGAATATATTGAGTTGCCAAGACGCAAATATCGGTGGCGGCGAGGGACTTACATCACTTGAGCTTTGACGAAAACTTCAGAGCTTAAAATAGTAGTAGCAGGTATGACTGTCCAGTGTCCAGTGTATATGGCTGTGAGTGTTCAATTTTATTTACAATATCTAATTTAATTTCTTTTATATTGTTATTTCTCAATAACTAATATGATAATTAAAAATTCAGGGATTACTAGTGAACATTTTTAAGTTTTATAATTATATTTATATACACTTTGTCGCTTGTATAGAAAAAATGTAATTGATCTCCCTTTTTACAGGTAAGTTGATTGATTTAAATACATATATATGAAATTTACGATAAGCCGTAAAACGTTTCAAGAAGGAAAACTGAAAAATATCAATACTTGAGATCAGTCCTGGCGCAGGGGCACACAGTGTGACTGTAAACGCGATAGGTTGAGTGACCCACTCGAAGTTATGAAATAATAAATATTCATTATTTCCATTATCAGGCACAGAGAGAGCATGAGTTCCGCCATTCAGGTAACTGAGTGTCTTAACACTAGGTTATATCTGCCTACCCTGCTGTTTGCGGGATACAGCGTAACGCAAAAAATACAATAGGTACTGTAGAATATTGCATAAGAACACAAGTAAGTATGTAAAACATTAATAAGAAATATAAATAGCATAATTATTATGTAGCTATTTAAAAACTTGAACTTGAAAACCATTTCTAGCATGTCGTCACTCGTCAGTCCGACATCGACATAATATACGGTTTTTCGGTGCGACAACCACAATGACGCAAATAAATCCATTGCCAAGGCAAGCGCTAGTCACTCAACTAGTCCCTGTGACTGATCATTGTTAACAGGCACCTACTCTTATTTTTGACTCGCCGAGACAAAATATCATGTAGCAACATGTATTTTGAGTAATTAAATTTCATTAAATTCATGTTTTGAGACCGTCGTGGCACACAGGTGTGACTGTAATGATACGCCTGTGGGTTCTATCCCTACTCAGGAGAATGAATTATTATTTCTTAATGTTTTCTTTTCGTCGCTCTGGCCACCGCCACGCAATGCCTCGATAAATTTGAAAAGTGGGGAACGTAGTGTCTTAACACTAAGTCCACACAGCGTATACAGCGATTTTATACGTGTTTTAATTTGATCATTTATATCAAGTTTCCATGCGGTTTCGGCGGTTGGCCTCTTGATAAACTCCTCTCGATTGTCGGCCACCCGAGTTTCTGGACCACCCGAGAGCGTGTAATCGGTGTCATAAATATACGTGACGCAATGGGATCATCCTCACCGTGCCACATAAGCCCTGATAAGCTAGAGATGCTTGTGATAGCTTAGCGTGACAACAGAATGTTTGACTTTTATTAATCCCGATTGTTACGTTACCTACCATATCAGTTAAGACATAAGCTATAGTCTGGAGATATTTCGAATTTATCTATTTCGGTTTTAATGTATATTTTTATTTACGGACGA
Source organism: Heliconius congener (assembly GCA_018230605.1). NCBI lineage: Eukaryota > Metazoa > Arthropoda > Insecta > Lepidoptera > Nymphalidae > Heliconius > Heliconius congener. The sequence goes on from DWAO01000574.1 coordinate 12,102, forward strand.
GACGTTTTCTTTTAATAATATTCATAATTATTTACATTAGCGTATCTAGATATATTTTCTGGGGGGGCTAGACTTTAGCTTTGAACAGATATGTTCGTGTAAATGTGGGTTTTTTTATTTTTCAGGCAAATTCTGGGGTAGGCACAAGACTATTCTGGGGTGGGCACGGATCACTCGGCTTCCTCCCTTCCGACGCCCATGGTAGCAAGTAAAGTATATAATTTAATAATAGTTGCAAAATCCTTATAAAGTAAACGACCTAGTTTTTGAACAATGAGTTAGTCAGTCTCTTGTTATTGTATGACTATATGATATGACTACACCTAATATATATTTCAAATATTTGATTTAATTGTGAAAAAATATCAATAATTTGATTTTAGTTTACCTACTATTCTTTTTTATTTATGATGAATAAACTTAGATATACAAGTATCGCTATCGTAGATGTGTAAAATATATATTTAGTTTTATATCTTAAACACGAAGGTATAATGACAAATACTGAAACTACAGTAATTAGGTAATAAAAAAAAGAATCAAGCGTATGTTTTGTGAAATATATTAAAAGAATTTTGATGTTAAATTTTTTATGAAAAAATCTAACATATAAAATGGACAATCGGTTTTCTTTTAATTACAAATGTATTTTATGGAGCTTAAATATTTACTAGGCTCCCATAATATTCATAGCAAATTTACCATCTACCTTGTATAATTAAACAACCTGTTACACGAAAGAACATTTTTTTTACATAATTTAAAAAAAATACAAATTGAACTTGCATATAAGTTATAATTATCACAATATCATCAATTATGAATATTTAAACCAATTTATTTCAATAATAGATGCGATGTTTAGCTGTAAGTTGTAACAGAGATTCAGCGACAAGTTGTCTGGCAGGGCCAACGGCGCCCGGTGGCTCCCCCTCCCCCTCCTCAGTTCTACCGCAGCAAGATTATATTATGGGCTTGACGCCGCGCACGCCCCCCCTCCTCCTTCCCCGCCACACACGCCGCGTGCGCCTGCGCTGCCGTTTCTCAGAAAATGATACCAAGCTTATTCTGACGCACACACTTGTATAAAAATATTAACGGATATGTCGATATCTCGAACGAAATTTAATTTATGATTCGTTAGCTATACGACGACTCAAAAACCTTGTTACGCTAGAATAATTTAAGTTAGCTTGTATTGGTGTGTGAAGTACTATTTGGTGTAGATGTAGAATACAGGACATTATAAGTCCCATTTTCTATAGTAGATTTATGAAATTAAGATATAAATGCTTGAAAAATAGTGTATAAATCTTAATATTTATAGTGTTAGAGATCAACAACTACTAATGATCTTTAGATATGATGATAACCTTTAAATATTTTTATTACCGACCGACGCACGGACGGTGCTCACATATGGCTCATAGCGGTTATAATTATGCCGCCATTGTATACTCGTAGATAATCATATCAGCTTCACGCTGTAACCCACACGCAGCAGAGGCAGAGGCAACCTTGTGTTACCGTTAAGATTCTCTGTTCCCCACTTTCTGCCGAATTTTTAGAGGCGTTTGTGTGTTGAGTGGCGAAACCCAACGCTGGGCTTTAGCCTTGTTGCCAGAGCGAAGAAATGATGGATGGATGAATCGTACCCACAACCGTCGTAATAGTCACGGTCTTGTTCTGCGCCACGACAGCCTATGTAGGTAATATAAATCGACGCTATGAATAATCATCCACAAAGGAAATAAGCGCCCGTGGTTCATGCGGCATACGCACACGAAGACATCACGTGTGCGCACACGCAAGTGGGTCCGTTCCACTCTGTGTGCGTAGATATAGATAATTTATCGGTGAGTGCCGCTTGGCTGTGGTGGTGGTGAGTCGGCATTCAGCCGGTGAGGTGGGTCACACTTTATATGGACACTTGTCTTATTCACTGAATAAATCTAAAAGTCTACTGAATAATGAATAGAGTTGAATTGAAAGAATTAACACAACGTTGCGTTACGTTGACACACTTTCCTTAATTTACTTACTTAGTAACATTTTGAATGTATGTTTATACATATAATTATCTATAACCATTTAAAAAAGGTCGCATAAAAATAACGTCTTTTCATCTCTGCGTATTGGAACTTAGGGAGATATTTAGTTTAATATTTTGGAATGTTCATAACCTTTAATCCTAGAAAATAACGTAAAATTTGAATATTGGATCTAAACAAAATTTAAATATTTAATTTTTTTTGTGAAGGTCTTAGTGTAAAATATATTTAAATTACTGCCTAATTCAAATAGACTGCTGTCTTATTCGTACAAACACATGTTTTAAAAAAATAAATTAGGAATTTTACTGTACAACCAATCGATGAGGGAAGACTATTAGCCTGTTGTACTAGCAAACAAAAAGTTTAAAATTAAAACAGCGTCTTAACACTAACTTTTCTTTTCTTTGATGCAGATGAGAAAATGAATTATTAAAAATAATAAAATAAAATAAAACTATGATTAAATATCCATTTAATATTGTGTAAATGAATAGAAAAATTTACATAGTAAAACAGGTTAAGTGGTTGATAATAGGGGATTAAAATAGTATTATACATATATCTATATCATTATCTTAAAACTGTTCAATTATTTTTCACATAAACAATTACTACTAAAGTAGATACTTACAAGTGAATTGCGTTTAATCTTACGACTTGTTAATTCTACGCAAGCCGTCAGTTTATCTGCAATGTAAACATCTGACCTTGCCTCCTTAAGGGATAGGATGTACAAAGCAAGCATTCCTATCTTAATTACATTCAAAGATAATGTTCACATGTTCACATATAATTGCATATATATTAGATATATCGACTGCACAGCTACTGCGATGCGCATTTTACTTTTTCTCTTGTATTTACATGATTATAGACGTAGATAGGATCGGATTGAGGCCAGTCGTGGCGTAGAGGCACAAAATGTGACTGTTGTGGATTTGATTCCCACTCGAATAAAGAAATATTGAATTTTTGTTTATTCGAGTAGGATTCAAATCTAATCAATCAATATTTTTGCGCTTTGCCTCTAGGTTTCTGGTGTCGAGGCAAAGCTTATTTTATTCTTCAAATCTTATTTTATTAATATTATACATTTATAATATCGATAATATCGATACATTTGACAGCACATTACATTTAACAAACGGCATATGGAGTTTAGTTACGTGTGAATAATTCCGTAAAATGTCTGTACGTACAAAGAGAAACAAAATTTACATAAAAGTGATGTAATAATTATTAGATTATTTCATAAAATTGTTAAACGTTGACTCTATGCAATTATTGTACTGGTATTTCCGTCAGTCGCCAGTTGCGGTTAATCCAAGACTTTGACGATGACCGGCACTGCATATTTTTATTTTGCTTGAACATTTTTTTTGTACATGTAAATTGTAAATTTACATAAAAACAAATATATTTGTTAATTTTCAAACAATATTTACGAAATATTATTAAATAAAAATGTTGAGTGCCCCAATAAGGGATGATAGTAAACAATTCGTGCTAATGTTTAATTTTTTTTCAAAAAAAATGTTCCAAATCTTTGAAATCCATGTCATAATTATAGGCCTATCATCTTAAATAACTTTTGCATTTTATTGTTTCTTAATTCCTATAGTTTAGCTGAACCATTAGTCTTCTTCATTAGGTGTCCCAGAACATATAACAATTTTTGTATGCCAATTGAAAATATTTACCACGCTCAACAGTTTCGTTGGGTTCTTCATCAGCTGTATCAGTTTTAAAAAATCTAATGTAAATATAAGATTAAAACATAAAATTTTTATTTATGTCCATCCAATAGTTCAGAAGTTTATTAGGATCTTTCAATGATTTCCACAATGTAGGTATATGACTATGATATTAAGAGTTAACTAAATTATAAAATGTATGTAGAAGAATATAAATTACATTTATCCGGGCGATGTTATCGCAGACTGGTAATTTTAAATAATAATCGGATAGAGCACACGATAATTGTAGATCGATATCCAACGTGCAAAAATAATCTTATCATATGTTAAATTTAGTTATATGTATAATGTGAGGTTTAACTCCGCTAACTAAAATGTAATATATTTGTAGAAACATAAATTGTACTTTCGCAAAAATAAAAAGTATAAAAAAGTGATTTAATAATTATTAGTTATTACTATATTTCATAAAATTATTGGATGTATTAGTAAGTTACGAGTTCGATCCACACTCGAAGGAATGAATTATTATTGATTAATATTTTCATTTTTTCGCTCTGGCGCCAAGGCAATATGCCCGTCATTGAGTTCCGCCACATAACACGCAATGTCTTTAAAAATTCGGCAAAGTGGGGACTGGAATGTCTTGACTTTAAGTTCCCTCTGCCTACCCTGCTGTTTGCGGAATACAGAGTGAAGTAAATTTAATTAAGTTTTATATATATTAAGTCGAAATGCTTTATTCACTATAATATAAGTTATATTGGAAACATTTTATAAATTTTCACTATTACTCTACATCTTCAATTTCGCTATTTTTGACTCTGGATGGCCGATTCGCGAGCGCCATTCCGGAGGTCAAAGGAGAGATCACGTGGCGTGCAGCCATCGCAGGTCGAGATCACGCGGATCAGGTGGAGAGTGAATGAAGCCCTGACCCGGCGATGGAAAGGCCACCGTGGAGGCAGTCCACCCCCACCTTGAACGCTCAAAAGGGGCATTGGGATCCTGACGTTCATGTTGGTGCAGGTACTGATGGGCATGGTTGCTTCGGCAAATACCTATATCAAATTGCACGTCGCCGTGTGCCACAAGTGTCATGCCTCCATGATTGATTTGGCGCATCACACTAGTGAAGGAAACTGGGCTGCAATCGTCCCCTTCTGCGATTCAGCAAGCGCAATGAAGGAGAGCGCGGAGTAGGTGTCTGAGCACAGCGCGAATGCAGTCTTGCTCCGCCGCCGTAGGCCAGGAGGTAGAAGAAGGTGGTATGCGCATCTTCTACTCCTATTATCTTAGAGGAGCTACAGCCGGAGGATCATAGTGATCGTCCTGCAAGTCATCAAGGCTACGGGTGTCCTAGGAGAAACCCTGGGGCACCCTAACGGCGAGAGACGTCCGATATAGGCGGGCCTTTCACCGAGGCATCGTAGTGGCATATGCGAGCGATCCTGCGGCGTCTTATATATGTGGAGAGGGTTTCGCTGGGTTTTAGTGGACAATATCGGGCTATTCCGGTGAGTCCCACAATACTATCCGTCCAAAGGGATCATCGATCCTATGCATGGATGGTCTGCGTAAAAGCATATCTCAGCGACAAAAAAAGACATTGGTATTTTATGTACCTACCTATTTATTTTAAATATTAAATTGTAATATTGTAATCAACACAGCTTGTTTATGCGAAGTCGAAGGTGACAGTAATTACACTCCAGTAACACATTGAAAAAATAATTGCGTTATTTATTCATAGACTAAGGAAAAACTGACCTAGAATCAATAAATGTCTTCTAGAATCAATAAATTATCTATTGTCATGTTACGCATTTTATTTATACAAACCTTAACCAACAATAGATACCTATATGATTTTTTAAATGATTTTTCATGCAAGTCAAACATCATCAGAATATGTTATGTAGGTACTTGCATTTTGCAGTACCTATATATACAGTTTATTCAATCTATTTACTGCATTATAAGAAATTCATATTTTTAATAAAAAATAATAAATCGATTATTAGATTATCTGACCTAAGGGTCAGTCATGCCGCACACACGTGTGACTGCAAATGCGACAAGATGTGGGTTCGGTTCCCACTCGAGGAAATGAAATAATTAAAATTTTCATTTGTTCGCTCTGGCTCATCATGCATCGCCACAAAAAAAATTGGCAAATGTCTGTGTTAATGGGAACTCTGTCTACCATGCTATGTGCGGGTTAGAGGTAAATATAATAGGTAAAATAAAAGTCGACTTTTGAACTGTCATTTTTACAAAAATAAACTTAACTTAAATACACTTTTTATTTATTGTTCGCGAGAAAATTTTATTATAATAAATAACATATATGCAATATATAAATTACAAGGATAAAAATTCTATTACGCACAATATTTTATTCCTGCATAAAATCTATAATCTATATTAATTTAACAATGTTTGGCTTTTGGCGATTTTCCGTGGAGTGAATGGATAGGACTCAAGGTGAGCGGGTGGCGACAGTCGACAACGCCGCGAAGTCTACCAACGGGCGAGTAACGGCTCCTATTACACGTTTTACTACAAACGAGATATTATAAACTAAATATGTGGTGTGTGGGAAAAGTGTCTTAACACTAGGTTCCCTCTGGCTACCCTGCAATGTGCGGGATAAAGCGTGAAGCTGACTTTTCGTTGAATAATAAAAAATAGTTATAATTAACAAGTTCGTCAACTCAAATTTAATAAGTTACCTTATATAAACAAATATATTTGTTTTTACTTAACATACCATTTTCAAAAGCAAACAGAACTAAACTAGTTTAAATTCATAGAAAATTTGCTAAGTAAATAACAATATAACTTATATGTGATTTATATATAATAGGAGGCTGGAGGCCAGTAATTGCGCAGGAGCACGCGTAGGTAAACGCGACAGGTTACACTTTTGGTTCCCAGTCGAGTAAATGAAATATCTAATCCTTTCATTGTTTCGCTCTGGTATCAAGGCGAAACGGCGTTGAGTAGCATAATACCTCCAGAATTCCCCGGCAAGCTTGGAGCGGAGTCTCTAAACACTATGCTCCCTCTGCCTACCCTGCTGCATGCGGGATACAACTGGAAATTGAAAATAATAATAACAAAATAAAACAAATAGCCATATTAGCTATAGGCTTCATCAGCCGTGCTAATGCTAACCGACACCGGCGAGCACGCCCACTAAGCGATCTGCTTACGTGTGCGCTACGCTTGCGACTCTAGCTCTACGCGTCGTGAATCATAAACACCGAATAATAATTACGTACGCTGTCCCATATAAAAGGTTTTAAAGTTATTTTAATTCACTGCCATTGCGAAAGAAATTGTGCTACAGTTTAAACATTTAAATATCTAACCAAAGACCTGGATTGATAACTAAAGATTGAAGTAAATAAAGATTAAAGTAATAAGCATATTATTAAGGAATCAAAACTTGAAACAGTCTTTTAAAATAAGAAATAACTGAGCGCAACGAAAAATTTGCGCAGGTTATTTAAAGTTGTTTCAGATTATAATTTAAAATTGAGATATCAAAAAAGTGTCGTAAAATTATAAAAACTGTCGTGCGACATTAAATGAGATAAGGATGTAGCGGTAGCTACAAGGCAACGACGCTTAAGTCGCCAAACTGGACAGAAGAGAGGAAAAGAGGAACTGCGACAGATTTACGATCTCAACGTTTACAGTACAAACTGACTATAAATTGCTTAAAACTAGACTAGTTTTAATCGAATTTAATCCTCAAAGATTTTGACAATATTACGTTACTGACATTTGACTAACAAAGAAAATTTATTCTAGAAAACTATCTTTAATATTTACGTTAAAGATATCATATCATAAGTTATATTTAAAATATTTTGGAAAACAAGTTATTCCTGTAGTAATAAAAAATATGCATAGGTGATGCAATATCCAGTTTGGACCTGCTATATGAAATTCATTAATGACTAATTACTAAAATCGGACATTTTTCTAGCGGTAGCCTCTTTTTTTGACAAGAAGCTAGTGTTGGGCATATCTATTATTTTTTTTATTAATAGCGCAAAAACGAGTATAGAAGACGAAACATTTGTTTCGATAAACAAGAATAAATAATAAAGAATAGCATTTACTTATATTTAACAAACTAGTTTTAAAATTCGATTGGTAGATTCTCTTTAAAATGAATTTACATACATACACGATAAACACCACGAGCCGGCGACAGGTTTTAAATTTAATAATCCATAATGACTCATGGACGCTCATAGATAGATGCCTCTCACGTATCTCGATTCTCGACACATTTACTTCTTTTTCCTAGTGATTTTAAATTACGGGCTTATAATTCTCTGTAAGCAGGATGCTGACTATTATACTGCATAGCTGTTAGATATTTTAAATGCACTTTATTATTTTTTTGTTTATATGAGTTTTTTTAATTGAATTGATATTTAAACGTTTTGAAATGTCGTTTTTTTTTTATTTTGCGACACAAAGTAAAATGTTATATCCTTAAAATGTCGAACAGCAGAAAATATAATGAATTTAATTAAATGATAAGGAAGTTAACTACAATTTTCATTTTTTTATTCTTATTTATCACAATCATGCTTGTAGAGGTTTTATTGCTTTGCGCAATTTGTAAGTTCATTTTGCGTTGCCTTTTTATTATATTTTATATATTTTTTTTCGTTTATTTAAGAAAATGGAATGTTAAATGTTTTAGTTTAAAAAAAACTATTTGGCTAAATGAGTAGCTTCTATTATCAACATTTTCGTGTGTAATAATTAATATATCAATGAATATCATAGCGGTCCTAATAGTGGTGGTATTACGTATAGGAAAATATAAAAGGAAGGATAATAAATTATAGCATCATTCTACCGATATCTGTAGATTTATGGTTTGTTATTTTGTTTATAAGTGAATCGCAATCTGTATGGAAAAACATCTTGTAAAATTCCGCTCTTAGCATGTTGGCAGCGCCATCTATGTTTAATAAGTTTTTTAATTATTGTATTGCTTAATAGAAATTACTGCAATATTTTTTAAAAAATCCAAATTTTGCCATCATTTGATCATTATTAAATTTTTACGAAAAATTGGAGACGCGAAAAAGCTTTGGTCATTTAAATTAATATTTTTTTATTCAAATATATGTATATATCTAACAATTTTTTTTTTGTAAATCTTATTATTTACGTCTATACCAATATAAATAAGCTTTATGCTGCAACAAATACATATGTGATAGCGCTAAGATTCTCCTTTCTTTGTGGCTAAGATACCAGATTTTAACGTGCTCGCGATACTATATTGAAATTGAACAACATAGCATTATTTGCCATCTAATATTTGAGAATAAAATACCTGTCTATACTATATACTTATATAATAATTTAATATTATCACTAACACTAACATTTAATTCTAATGTTATTTGCATTTTGTAGCTGGGGAAGAAGCGTTTGCGTTTGAAACTAGTTTAAAATTTAAAAAACCACCTGACGAAAATCAGAGGTTTGTTTGTAGTTTAAATTTTTTTTCAGATATATTCCGCATGTAGAAGTGGGAGCCTAGTGTTAAGTATGACACTCTACTCCCCACTCATGTGTCGAATTCTGAAGGCAATGCGTGATGAGTGGCGTTCTTTGCCTCCACTCCAAACCGATGAAAAGAAAATATTTATTTTCTTAGAGTGGAAATTGAAACCACAACCGTTTACGGTCATACGCTTATACCCCTGCGCCACGACTGGCTGAAATTAAATATGTAAATACTAAATATTGATCGACTATCAATATATTTATGAATGTTATATATAACAGTTAAACACGAAATGCTTCCAAAGTTCAGCGGAAAGTGGGGAACGGTGTCTTAAAATTAAGTTCCCTCTGCCTACCCAAATGAGCTTCATGCTGTATGCAGGATACAGCATGAAGCTCATTTATTTGATTTTTTACATATAACAGACGGTTTCCAAATTTATTTAGATGCGGAATATGCCCAACGTACTTTGAGAAGCTATGCGCATTTAATTTCGGTACAAATGAAACCTTCATATTCGACAATCTATGCATTATGCAGTTATATAATTGCATTCATGGGACAGGTAATTAATATGGTGTTTCACGCGAAGCGGACAGATAATAAAGTTGAGGTTTCCAATTTTAATGACTTTTTAATATGATTGATCTATTCTATATGTAACAATCTTAAATTGTTTTTACAGTATGGCTGTATTTTTACAAATCTTATTATGCAATACTAGCGGCTCACTCGCGGCTTCGCCCGCATACCACCTATAATACTTTTATTATAATTCAATGTAACAGACGAGGTTACACATACAACTTACACCGTCGTGGCGCAGTGGCACAACCTCTGACTGTAAACGCGACGGTTGTGGGTTCGATCCCCACTCGGGAGAATTATTATATTTAAATTATTTTCATTTTCCTGCTCTGGTAGACAAAGCACGGAGTTGAGTACCGCCACTCAACAGTATCTAACATGAGGTTCTGCGTATATCGTGAAGCTGCTTTTTTACATTTAATATAATTTTTATCTCCTATAATGAGTCTTGATTCAATAAATCTAATTCTTACTAGCTTTTTCAATAAATTCCTATAATGAAAACTTTTACAAAAAAGGTGCATGTTTTAAGCCACTCACTGTTGTGTGCGAGGACTAATAGAAAATGTTAGAGGATATTTAGTTATATGTAGATTTTTTTTTTCAGATTTTGTCCAATTAAACTATGAAAATTGTCTTTACTTCGGAAATTTTGCTTACGTTCATGGATTGAAGTATGAAGACTACGACTATGGGGAAGATCACTTCAGTATTATAAATTCGAAAAAGAATCCAGATTTTGTTACATGAATTTTGTAATATGAGTTATAAAATCAAATTTTTAATTATCTGGATACGATGTTAAATAACAATATTTCTCAGTATATTTTTATTATTTACAAATTATATCATAATAATTAAAACCATTAAATTATATACTACTATATGTTTTTTATCAGTTACAATCTTATGGTAAAGAAAAGAAACCAACGCAACTTCGAATATTTTTATTTGAGTTTTTTTTTCTCACGACAGCTATATTGTTTTTGTTTATCATTACAATATTATATGAGAAAATATTGAAAGTTATTTATTATATACATATGTTTTGAAAACGATGTAAATTTATTAAATTATGCTGTACAAAGTTTAGAGACCAGTAGATTATAGAGAGGCGAAAATACTGAGACAGGATTTACACGTACTGTTTTCAAACTGAATCTGACAATGTGACTAGTTGCGATCTCCAATATTAATATGTTATTAACTATTTAGAATATAGATCAGTAGTTCCCAACCTTTTCTTTAATCAAGGACCATTTTTACATTATTCTTGCAGGCAGGGACCACTATGTAGGTATAATAAAAATAAACTGTAATATTAAAACGAAAACTTTACATATAAACCTCGAGAAGAAATTACATAGAAATAAATAATATTTAACGAGAAACTTGTGTCAATTGCGAGGTTGTCGTGGCACTGTGGTTCAAGTGTGTGACTGTAAACGCGATGACCATGGGTTCCATTCCTACTTGGAAGAATTAAATATTATTAATTTTATATGTTCATTACATTCTGGTAATAAAAGAAAGCGCGGCGTATAGTTGAAACTGGGAAATGGAGTGTTTTGGCATTAGGATACAAAAAAAAACTGAGATTACATCGTCTTGACGAGTTCAGCTATTCTAGGATTAATATTGTTAATCAACAACTTTTAATAGATTTCTCGCTTTGGTTTTTATTACTAACAAATTAGAAAACCCTTGTTCACATAAATACGTAGTTGAGAAAACCATTAAATATCGTAGTTCAATTTCTCGAACTTTAGTATAAGAAATTGCTTTTTGGCACCAAAATGACTCAAAGGAATTTATTCCAAAGCATCCTTGCAGTTTTTGTCATTTTGTAGTTCCTTAATTGCTTCAGTAACTTCACTTGCATCCGTGTTAGAAGGATTGCGAATCAGTTTCTGATCAAGTTTAGCTTCTTCGGTATAATGTGGGGAGTAACGATTGAATTCATCAATCAATATATGTGTTTCGATATTTTCTTGTATATTTTCTTTACTAAGGTTATATTTTTTATCTTCCACAAGCGCGTTTAATGTCCAAAGGCAAAATAATTATTTTGTTCAAATAGACGCCACAACTAAGTTTGCTAATAAAAGCTCTAAGTTTATCTTTAAAAATAAATATATTTGCGACGCTTTCTAATCGTTTACTTCCAGAACCTTGTTATTCCATGTTTAATTTATTTAGGTGTGTGAAAATATCTACAAGCTAAGTCAAATTCATTTGACATTTAGGATTAGTAAATTGTTTCAACAATT
>DWAO01000575.1:0-24247 GCA_018230605.1 Heliconius congener
GCCTACCCTGCTGTGTGCGGGATATAGCGTGAAGCTAATTTAATTATTTTTTTTTTATTTAATATTATGTTAAAAAGATCCTTTTCTAAGTCAAATATTTTTTTTAATAAAACATGAATAATAAATATTAAATCAGGTAAGAGTACATAAAATAGTCACACTTTCAAAGATTTTTTTTTTCTGCTTTTGTGTATGAATTTATAAATGTATAATTGTATTTTTTTGTGATTTTTAAGAAGGATCTTTAAAAGCCACCTTGTTTTAATAATGCTAGATGTACTTTTTAAATTTTAAGTTTCTTGATTTGATTTTTGTTTAATTAAATTAATGGTTGTATGTACAATGCACAAGTTTATAATATCTATTCATTGTTTGTAAGAAAAAGAACCTTTTTATCTTAAGTACTTATTAAGAAACTTAATTTTTATATGTTTATTAAAAAAATTGATAAAGCAATTTAAAATAGATATTTTTACAAATTTATATAGATACATACAGTATATATTTTATAGTACATTTCGAAATATGTCATTTATTTACTTATCACATAATATAATGTGTGACACCAATATTTGAAAACAAAGGCAATTCTTTGTGGCACAAGAGGTAGTGCAATGGATGTGGATTCGATTCCCACAACCTACTTTATTGTCTCTACTCTAATAGTACAAAATGTTGGTTTAAATGTCTCGAATATTGGTGAAAATTGAAGGACAATGTCTTTCCCTGTTATATGCATTATATAGATACGATGAGAAACTGAAAAAAATTTTGTAAAACATTAAAAACTGTTATATCCTCTTAAATTTCAAGGTATTTTATGATGTAGTAAAAAGTGTATAGTATTTTTTATATGAAAATTGTGCCTTTGATAGACTGAGATATGATCATTAATTTTGTTTGTTAAACTTTAAAGTATTTTTATTAGTCATTTGTGTCAAATAATGTTTATGTATGTATGTCTATAGGTTTTGAACTCCAGATAGTTTATTACATTAAAAAATTGTATTCAATATTTAAAATAAATAAATTTGGAATTTAATATCTATATGCACTATATTTTCTTTTGTGTTTATACAGTAAAGATACTTTATATTACACATAAAAGCTGCTAGCTAAATACCATATAACTTATGTAACTTAAGATTTTTAAATATGTTTATTAACATAAGCTTGTTTATTTGTTATTAATTATTGTTCATTTCAAATAAAATACAAGAAAATATTTAAAAAATTTTATTCATTGAAACCATTACATAGCCATAATAAAAGTCTTGATTATATCAATTTTAATAGATTACACATAATTTATGTAGACTTAATTCAATTAAACATAATAGTGTACTAAATTGACGTGCAATAAAATTATTTAAAAAGAAAATGTGTAAATATTTTTCTTGAAAGCACGACGTATGAACAGACAGACACTGTCTCACTATAATAAGAGCAATTTATACAGTTTTAAATATTATTTTTTATAACATTTGATTTATATTTTCACAGCATTGTAGCAATTAGCTAACAATAAAAATGTCCAAATAACTAATTACTAAATAATCTTAACATACAATATTAAAACTTACTTTTACGAATCTTATAATAACATAATAAGTTTAAATTTAAATATTTAGAAAATTGTTTTTCGCCCGTTTATTTGTTATTAGAAAAAAAACTATGTGTATCATACAAATATTTATTTTAAATACAATTTGAACCTATGGCCCGTTTTTAATCATCGGGCGATGATAAAGATGATTTTTCGTGTTACATAAATGGTTGAAAAACACTGTTCTAAACATATTACATTCATAAAAGATTTGACACAAGCGTGAGCGAGTGAGCGGACGGAAGGTACCTATTTACATTCAAATAATAAATTATATTTTTATTTAATAAACTAGTTAATTAAGATTTGCTAAATCCTTTTTATTATATATTTTATACATGTGTACTAATAAAGTTGAGGTGCAAGAGGAAATTATATATTTTTTCTAATATTTGGTCAACAAGAAAAAATGCGTTTCTTATTTTTGCTATATTGCAGGTGGCCGACGCAGATTAATTTTTTTTTTTCTGAAAAAAAATGTCAGGTCGCAAATATAAAATAGTATTTATTTATAGTGATCAATAATAATATTCGAAACGGTTGAGTAGGTTTTGATGACTTGGTCACGTCAAGTTATTAGAATTGTCAAAGCATATTTTTAGGTAATCTGCCTATTAAAAAGTGAATATTTAAATGTAGGTTATTATAAAACTGAGATGTATTAATAATATACAAATATACATATGTTGATCTATTTTGTTTAGAAGGCACAAGGATATCTACATGGTAAATAGATTTATCTATAACAGGAAAATAATTGAACCAAGCTATAATAATATTTAAGCTTAAAAAAATAATTATAATGGTCATATACATATATTGTTAACTTATTACTTTAACTTTTTTACTTATTATATTAGTTTTTATATCGTTTTATTATATATCATTACACATGAGGCCAGTCGCGGAACAATGGTGCAACTGTAAACTCGACAGGATGTGAGTTTGATTCCCAATCGAGTACATATATAAAATATTTACTATTTTCAAAATTCGGCGTAAAGTTGGGAAAAGAGCGTCTCAACATTAGGTTCCACTCTGCAAAACAGTCAGTAATCAACTTATTTAGTTGTAGATGCGCATATTCCATTTTTTTTTTTTTAAATAATGTGATAATAAAAGTACCAAACCAAAAAACTTAGTAGTAGTGTAAAAACTTATAAGAATAGGTGGGTTAAAGCATTAAAGTGATAATGCTGTGGCCTTATATAAGACAAGATTATAAATATTTTTGTGCACATTTTAAAACGCTTAAAGAAAAATAAAAAATCTTACAAAAATGTAACTTGATTTTAAATTGAAATCAAAAGACTATTTGTAAAGTATATATACATTTTTAAAATTTTGTTCTTACGGCAGCTGTATTTTTTGACTGTTGGTATCATTTATGAAATATCTTTATTTTCATATAACTTGATTATTATTTTTATGACAATACGTTAAATATTTCACAATATCTGAACATGCTATGTATTTTCCATTTTATTTGTAGAACTTATAATAAATTAACCATAACTAATTATATATACTACAAGAGACTAGAAAAACTTAACACTAATAGAATATACAAAATTACAAATATACAAAAATTCAATTTTCAACAATCGATTCTAAATATACAATCTCTAAAACAGTTCTTAACAGTAAAAATCGTATTATAAATACATGAAATATAAAGTTATGTTTTTTTAATATTATTGTAACAGTGGATAATTGCAGTATACGAGCTCGTACAATCTGTATGAATTTATGTTTTTTTATCCATATGGAAACACCAATTATAGCGGTTGTTTCTTTAAATTTAGCTTTTTATATCAATTTTGTCCAAGTTGTATAAATACTGTATTTATTTTAGTCATATTAAAGAAGTTTAAATCCAGTAATATACGTAATAATATCAAGTGACTCACAATTTAAGCAAACCACGCTATATATAACAGTTACAACGCAGCGTTCGTATTGAAATTAAGCAAAATTTTAAATATTAAAAAGTTTTTAGTCACACGCTATAGCTTTATAAGGATTGTTCTTATAATTTTATATTCAAACAAAAACTAATAGAAAAACCTACATAATTTGATTATTGAGGATGAGTCAAACATAATTTGAACAAAGCGAACATAAATTCAATGCTATAATCACACTAAATGACGTAGATTTAAGTAAATATTTCGTCAGAAAAAACAAAAAAATCTTATTTTCAGCTATTTACCAAACTTTGCTATACAAATAATTATAACATAAAAGTTTTAAAAGACATTTTATATAAATACTATAATCCCTTATTCCTTAAGGTAGAGCAGACGGTGTGGTCACAGGAGTCTGCTTAGTTTGAACTCGCGACCCCTGCGCTAGTTCCCCATTCTGGATCGCTCGCGCTTTTAAGAATACATCGAAGCCATATACCACCATCGCGAGGTAGCCGAAAAACTGTAAAAATATATAGATATAGATAACAAATTCATATAGTAATAAGTCTTTAGAGCAGTGGTTCCCAACCAGTGGTCCGCAGAAGCCTAAATGTGGTCCGCGAACGATTTTAATTTTATGACTGGGGATGGTGAGGCGAAGCTTCTGTTTAATTATCGCAGTTAATTTTTATTATACCTACATGCATAGTGGTCCCTGCTACCAACAATGATATAAAAGTGGTCCTTGATCAAGAAAAGGTTGGGACCCCTGCTTATATTAGAATATCACTTCAAAATAAACTTTGCTACTCAAGTTAATCAAATCGATAGCTTGCACACCCTATATGTGAACTTTTGTCTCTATATAAAGGCACGATGTCTTCACCTGAGGAGGGGGCGATCTCTTTGTTATCCAGACATTTGTATAAACAACAAAAAAAATATAAATACTTAAGTAAATTAAATACTTTACATAAGTATTTAGCATGTAAATTAAATGCTTTTAATAAGTTTAAGTATTCCGAACTCAATCCTACATGATGTGGGCTTGTGGCGATGTAAGTGACGTCACGCCGTCACGGTCACCTAATGTTTATCTAATCGTCGGCTGCCATTATTTTGCAATATTTCAATGTATATTGTGATAACCATTGTTTGAATTTAAGTATATATTTATCAAGAAAAAGCTAGAAGTAGGTCATGTTATTATATTATTCTTCTTCTAACTTCACGCCGTATCCCGCAGGGTAGGTAGAGGGAACCCGGGAACCTAGTGTTAAGACACTCCATTCCCATTAAGACACTTCCGTTACCTACTCTTCGCCGTCAATGCCACGCTTTGCCTTATTACCAGAGCATGAAAATGAATACATTAAATATTTCATAATCTCGAGTGAGAAGAAGAATAGAAAATTACTAAGTATGTTACTTAATATTGTAAAACAATATATTCGTTCCTAAGAGCCGAATATCTGTTCTATAAATTTAAAAAGCAAAAGGTTCAATGTTATCTGTATACACATATATTTAGCGTGATAATTGTTTGTCGAATTTTAATGGAAAACTATAATAAGGTAGAGTAAATATGACGAAGTTAAAGTTTCATTGTTATATTTATTTTACTGACATTCTCCCATTGTGCAATATAGTTTCCGTTTTTTACCGTACAATCTCCTTCATGTGTTCTTCATACAACGTGACATTGGCGAAGTGAATAGTGCTCAACTAGCACACTCGACGCGCCATAAATTAAGAACTGAACTATATTTATTTTGTTTTTATACAATACTTCGGTAATGTATAGAATACCCGGGGCGTCCAGGTAATGTGTGATATAATATAAATTAT
Source organism: Heliconius congener (assembly GCA_018230605.1). NCBI lineage: Eukaryota > Metazoa > Arthropoda > Insecta > Lepidoptera > Nymphalidae > Heliconius > Heliconius congener. Next base: position 5,365 of record DWAO01000575.1, read on the forward strand.
ACACAAATGCCGGCTGCGCATTCTGTATTTTATGGAAATTCTAGGCAAAGTATAAAATAAATTCCTAGTGTTAAAAGAAATTAAGAAAAATATCACTATAATTTTATTTATCTATAACGAAATATCTAGAAATGTGACATACTCACTACCCATCACAATACGACAGATGTAAGAATACTTATAGATAAGAAACAAACAAGTAGGCTTCCAAATACATTTAATCTGCAAATTGGATTTATATTGTATGACGAGTTCGTTAAAACAATAAAACTGTGTCCTGGCCCTTGTTTTCATAATTAAATTAACAACCAATGATTATGATGAACAGTTATTAAAGACATATATATCTTTATGTATACCTCAGGCTTACATTGAGGGCGTGGCGCAGCGGCACAAAGTCTGGTTATAAGCAGCATGGGGATTTGGTTCTCACTCAAGGTAAAAAACTGTTTTCATTTTCTAGCTCTGGTAACAAGAAAAGCGTGGTGTTGTGTTCCAACACTTACAATGTCGCGGAAATTGGACGGAAAAAAACGAAATGTTTGACCACTAGTTTCCCTCTGCCTAGCCTTTCTATATATGGGATATAGGGTGAGGATAAGAAAAATGTAAAGTAAGGACATCTCTGATCATGGGCACTCTTATCCCTACTTACTATTAGGAACATGTAGGGCCGAGTTGTCCGAGCTCACTCCAAAAGTTTTATGCAAACCTTAGAAATGTTATTAATAAAAAAATACTCTTAACTATTCGCCCACGTCGCTGATTGAGCACACTACTGACTTCACATACATAGCTTATCTATTCTTATAATATTATTAAGTTGAAGATAGGCCAGCCATGGCGTATAGGGAACAAGCGTGTGAATTTAAATTTGACAACTTGTAGGTTCGATTTCCCCGAGGATCGATTCGATTCACTCGAGGATATGAAATATGTGTTGTGTAATGTTTCCTTTAGTAGCTCCCGTATTAATGCAAAAGCGCGGCTTAGGTTTCCATCACTCAACTCGCAATGCCTCCGGAATTCGGAGGAAAATGGGGAACGGAGTGTCTTTACAATAGGCTCCATCTGTGTACGGACGGCATACGGCATGAAGCAAAGAAATTAAGCTAAAAAGTTTGTTTTATTAAATTTATATGACTGAATGAATTTATAGAGAAAGTGTGAAGGCTATATAACATACCCTCACATACCAATACCGAGTGACTGGCAGTGATTTTACTTTTGAATACATTATCTTTTTATTCCTTTTTAAACAAAGCCAGGTAACGTCACAATGTATATTTTATGTAAAGATAAAAAAGAGGTTTAGTAGTTTTTTTCTACTTTGCAAACCGTGAGATATCCATAAAGGTTATTGAAAATTAGCTACAATTGATGAATAGAAGCTTGAATAAAGGAAGGTCCTTGTTGACCTTTCTTAATAACTTTGCTCAGTATTGTTACGTTCACTTTATAGAAATTAGAGGAGACTTACGACCATACATAAAGCGTTTTTTTTATAACTATTAGTTTTATAATAGTTATATCGTAAGGTATTCAAACGAAAACGAAGGTGAAAAAAGTGACGGATCACTTCACCGGTTATGGAGTTTGGAAAAAAAACGCTTGCACATGGGAAAAACAGAAAAATAAATATTTTTTATGTTTTGAATACCGTTCACATACAAGAGTTGTATAGAGAGAGTGCACTTTCCCCCACATTAATAGCATTGCGTGATGTATAATTGCACCCGACTCAATCCAAATCAAATCATTCCCCAATCAATCAATAAGTACGGAACCCTCTCATACTGCGTTCATTATTAAAAAAAACACTATTTCGCCGAGTCTCAGTTGCTTCCAACTAGAATAAATATATAGATAAAGCACAACCTTATATCGCAATAGCTACTTTAGCTCGTATGACGTTATATAAAACTAATATGAAGAGTACCTAGCAATTTCACTACCTTACGAAGCTTTGTATACAATATAACTAACAATTTCTAGTAGAAAAGCTAATTTTCATATCACATTATCTTCAGATAAAAAGGAAAACAAATAAATTCTTATCTAACGTTAATTTAACATAACGACTTTTAAATTGTTATACCTACATACATATAATTGTTTGTTATAAAATTCCATTTCCTTGTCTACTATGAAAGATCATTCATAAAGCATATGACTTTACCAATTATATGAACCATTTCACTTGATTATCTTCAAAGAATTTCTTAAATACAATATTAATACCTGATGAAAATGTGTTTATTATGTCTTTTCCCCTTCTCCTGTATTTTAAGGGGAAGGAGAAAATCTAGTGTGACAAACTTGAACTTTAGGCGTTTATGGGATTTGAACCTACGAGCATAGTTCATCCCAACATGTCCAAACTAAATAACAAACATTAAAATAATGTCGTAATTCGTTATTGGATTGTAAGTTATCAGTAAAGTGACACATGTTCTTAGTATTTACTATTTAGTCACGTTTTTGTTATTGTGTTTATTGAGAATGTTTTAGTCATTCACAAAATAATATTTGTCTCTAAAACAAAACATGTATATATATATATATGTATATTACTAATAATTACGTAACTGTATTGCAGTTATAATCACGTGTATGTGTATTGATTATGGGAATTCAATTGAGGTATACTCAGAATATTTTAATGATCCAATTTGTTTCAACAAATTTGGCATTGTATTCTGTAATTCCAAACATCTGAATAATATCTTTAAATAATTATAAAAAGCAGATATAAATAGTATATACACCACACATTTTTAACAAATAAACCAATAATATATAGAAAAAATACGAAATAATTAAGTCATGTAATCACAAATAGTGCTCGGAGGAATGAAGTATTTTTTTAAGACAAAGCACAGAGATGGGTACTGCTAATCAACAAGAAAAAAAATATTGTACATAGAAAACAGTGTATAAAAATTTGCTTTCCTGCTTACACTGCTATATGCAGGATACAACATGATACTATCAAAAACAAAAGAAATTCAACATATTTGTATTAACTCACCCCAGCAGCAGAATATCCAGCTGAACCAAACGCTACGACAATAGTTGAAGAGATCAAGTTCAAAAATGCAAGTATCCCACAACCAATCATTTCCACTTTATACCACATAAAATTATGATATTTCTCCACTATGTGAAACAGATACATCATAAGTAATGTAAAACTAAATATAAGTCCCATATAGGCTACTATGTTGAAGTACACTCCTCGACCATTCGACCAAAATGCTGATGAATGTATGCATATGAAACCTAATAAATTAAGTATCTGTGGACAAGTGCAAAATTAACAAATAAATTATTTAAAAATTAGATAAAATAAAATGTATTACTTTTGAAAAAAAATATTGGAATATTTAGAAAAGTATTTTCTATTCAAAAATATATACCATATTTTTTTCCAGACAATGTCTGTCCAATTGCTTCTCAATATTTTAAATATAAAACAATTTTTTATTAAAACCACAACATATTAGAAAAGAATGATAATAATAAATTGAATTTTATAAGTTAATTCTTAAAATTATTTTTAACTTAACACAATATCTTCCTTAGAGTTAATTTAGGGAAGCTAGGATTACAACACTCCATTCCCTTTGCCCACCCAATTATTTAGACATTGTGTCTTAAAAGATGGAACTCAATACTACATTTCATCTACTACGGCATAGAAGTTAAATTAATTAAAATATTACCATTCCCAAGTGGGAATTACACCCACATCCATTGAATTGATAATGGGGCACTGTCTTGAAGCATGACAATTTTAAAATTAATATTTAATAATTATTCTATTATTATAATAAATATTATTTAGCAACAGTACTTACAATAACAACTGCTTTAACTACTCCTGGTATAGTTTTAATATAACTAGAGTCAAATCGGATGTCTGTCCTAAATATCACATTTGTTGATCCCATATTTTGTGGAGAATTTTGTGTTTGTGATGATGCCATTTTTAATGACTAAAAAAAATATGTTATTTTAAAATTTGTAACTAATAGTATAAATAATATACTATTACTTTTAAAACCACTATTGGTTATATCAAAATTTAAAAATATACTTACATAATATTATTCGTATTAAATATAAAAAATAATACAGATTCTGCGTCTTTAAACGAACAGTGAGATAATAGATTTGAGATAAGGTTGTAGCCACCGCGTCTCCTTGACACAATATTACGAACCAATACCGAAATGTGTTAAATGCATCTCTGACTCATATATTTAAATAGCAAGCCATGATTTGTTTACTATCAACCAACGCGATGATTACCCCATTGTACTTCACGGTTAACGGAAAATGTGAAAAGAAACTATCCTCATTTCTTATAAACTTATCTTTATGGTTTTCATATTTAACTTGAGCAATTTATTAAGCGAGCCGCTTACTTAAATTAATAATATCACTCAGTAAACAATACAATTTCGTACGACTTTTGAATTCCAATGAACGTCTTCGAAATTTTTATGTCATATTCATGTACCGTAAACTGTCAAACGTCAATTTGACGTAGTTAATTGTGATGTGAGGAATCGACAAATATTTTTTTTTTATGGAGAAGGACAAGACAAACGAGCGTTCGGATCATTGTGCAACACCAGAGGAGCTACAGGTGCGTTGCCGGTCGACAAGGTGGAGATAGACTTGCTTTTTGAAGGTATCCATGTCATATCTACCTGGAAACACTGCCGCAGGTAGGCCATTTTACAGTTCCGTGGCGCGGAAGGAAGTTCGAACAATATATATTTTACTTTATTATATATATATAACTAAGAGGGAAAATAAAATTTGCTAAGTATTATACAACATTTCTAAGTATGAGAATCAGTTTTTTTATAAGTATAAAAATCATAGCATCGTTTAAGCATTCGTTGTGCATTATAAGCATCATTCTGCATTATATGAAACTGGCGCTCATTTTAATATTCAATATTACGGTAGTATAAGTAGGATAATAAATTTGTTATAATATTCTAAATATATTTTATTAATTCCCATGCAATATTTCAACTAAACAATAATTTATTTTTTTAAAATAATATGCAGAAACATTTTAAAAAGTATTAATATTTTCTATTGAGTAATGGATTGGATAATTAAACAATCGGAGTGGGTGGACTCTAGGTAGTAGTATTGTCAAAATTGTCATAACTATTGAATATCGTCACATATTATTTTGAAATATAATCGTAAATAATTTTATTATTTTCAGTATAGGTTATTATTTATTTACCTTTGATATATAAGTGCAAAAAGTTCATGAAAGTTTTTTAACGGTGAAAAAGGTGAGTAAACATTATAATAATTTCAATTTACGTATAAAATTTCACTAACGCATGTGTATTGCTCAATAAACGCTATTTTAGGAGGTGACGACCTAATGTTTCAATGAAATAATCACACCGGTTTGAAAATATATATTCGTAACATAAGAAACTCCAAGTTGTAATTTATTTTATTTTGTTGACGGTCAAAGTTGCGTAAAGAACTTAATTGACAATGTTTAAGTATAAATTAATGAGAAATACATTTGTTAATAATAATGACGTATTTCATTTAGTTACTATTTACTTGATACATATAATATCTTCTTAATTACATATATTGTTACTGGTTTTAATGAGTAACTTGTGAATATGTGTTAATGCAATTGATATACTAGATAACACTCATATTCCTTTAAATTTGGTGATAACTACACAGAGATAAGCAAGTTAATATTTTTATTACACTCCACCCCTTTTTAAAATTAGTATTTAATATTTTTGGTGTTTTTTATACATATCTTACATAGATTATCACATCATGTAGTTTCTTTTAGATTAAGTTTTTAGGATTTTATTAATTGTAAATCATTGTTGTAAATTATAAGAAGATTATAGAGTACACATTTTACCACTGTCAAGACAAAGTTTTCTGATGTTTTGCCACTCAACACAATATCTTATTTTTTTTTTTGTAGTGGGGAATAGAATATCTTGACATTAGTTCTCCTTTTCTCATCCCCTGCTATATATAGAATATATTGTAAAGTTTAAAAGAAAAAAATATATTTATATACATACTTTTTTATATTTTATTTCATATATTTTTATGCATGCATCAAAAACTTGTTTCAATTTGAACAGCGAGGTCATACATTATGTATTGTTCATATCTATGAGAATCATCATATTTTAACAGTAGTTAATGCTGTTAAAGAATATTTTGTACATAGTTAAAAATATTTCAAAGAAGTTCTGTCTCTTTTAAACATTTTACACATTTAGTGTCCATTGTACTTCTTTGGATAAAATACACTAAAAGTCACTTGGGAGAAATGTTATTTTTAAATTTAGCAATGCTACATGTTGCTAAATTTAAATTTAGCAATATGTAGCATTGCTAAATTATATTGCACCACTCAACAAACTTATAGAACATATAGAATTAATTGCTTAAAAAATATTTTTGTTTAGAAAAGATACATAAATAAAGATGGCAGAAACAGGATTCCCAGGGCAACATACAACAACCACTACAGTGACATCAAGTACAACTGTCCAAACTAACATACGATTTGACCCCTCATATGTTAAGACAATACCTGGCATACTCAAAGTTGTTCAAGTGGTAAGTACAATATTAATTTCTTTAGCTTCCCACTGTGTCAAGCAAATAGTGGATTAGGTAAGGCAGGGAATCTAGTGCTAAGACACTCTGGTTGTCACTTTCTGCCCAATTTTTTTGATAATGCGTTTTGGTTGGCAAACGTCAATGCTGCACTTTGTTTTGTTACAGAGCAAGGAAATGATAATAGACATTTTTCACATACTTAAAGAGAGATAATTAAGTGATTGTTTCTTAAGATAATCTAGTTTATCAGAGGTGATTTTATTATACAAATAACATATATGTTATATGTATAGTCAAAATTTAAAGGTTCTAGCTATTTGACCTTGTCTGTCAGTTGTTTCTTTTGTGAGAAATTTGACCATATCTGTCAGGTATTTGAATGACAGATTAAAATCCGAAAAATAAATTTTGTTTTGGCTTTGAATAAAGCCGTAAGTCAGATACGATGATTGATTAGTCAAACCTAGCATCGATAGAGCTTTGTGGTTTGACCATAATATTTATATAGAGAAAAATATTGTATGAAAATACAATACAATTTCACCAATTTTGTCAGATAAAAACATTTAGTAATTCAACAAATATATTTAGAAAGAAGTGACAAAAAATATATAAATACAAGTAAAAAAATATAAGTACAAGTAAAGTACAGCCAAACATACTTTCACAACATTTAGTCATGAAATGCTTAACTTATTTGATAATGTTATCTAAAACCCATATGTAGGTATTTTATTGTTACATTATAAATGAAATAAAAAAATATATATTTTTATTGATTTATTTATCTTTTGCTGCAGGAACACAATCTGCAAATAAAATGAACACTATTATTACCATTAAATTCTTTTAGGATTATTATAAATTCCTTCTAGTTTATTAGAATAAAGAAAATTGTTATAATTTATAAGAATAAAGAAATATTATATTTTCCCTTAAATTTTAATTCTAATAGAATTAAATTTCTTTTGAATTGTAATCACAATAAAAAAAAAAAATTGACACAATTATAACTAGCTATGTTAGGTTAAAAAAGTATCCATTACAGTGAAAATATTTATTAATTTACCTTTATTTGAATTATTAAAATAAAAAAATACATGAAATATCTATAACTGATCATATGATTAAATTATAAATTACACATATTTACAATTTAAGACTTCATTCCCATGGACGTAGCCCGTGATATAACACTGCCAGCTTCCACATTGCCAAAAAAGGACATGGCCAGAGCTGCCAAGCTGCCAGCTGCCACTCCAGTTACAGTAAATCCTAGCTTCAATAAAAGCCAAACGCCTTTCCCCGTACAAAGTACAATACTCCCCAATACGTTCACAATTCCTGCGGCACAAGCGTTACCCATTTTTAAACGACTTTCAATTAAAAAGGAGGTTCTCAATTCGTCTGAATCTCTGTTTTTTTAGATTGTACAAATTGTTAAACTGCTATTTCACTTTAAATAATGTCTTCGAACTAAAAGCTACTTTTACAAAAGAATGCTGTGAATCGAGTGCAAACGCACTGCGCAGGTGAATGCTACGTCATAGTGTACGTGTAGGGGAAGTCCCACTTCAGTGTTCTTCAACTTTTTTATTCGAATCTTATGGCAAATGATCTAAGTCATACAGTCAAAGGAATTAGGAAATATATACGTTTTTAATTAGTTACAGGTTTATTTAAAAACAAATTATTAGTTGTTTTCTAATTTTTATGTGAATTATTTTACATGAATCTTTATCTATCAAGAACTGCCGTGTTATGTTTGAAGAAAATAAAATTTATCAAATATAAACTCTGATTGAGAAATTTGATTCGTATTCGTTTCACATTTTTAATCTACATATATCTGTTCCATTTTTAATTTGTTTTGTGTGACATACGTTCGGGATTAACCCGATATTTTGACACGTATATTTATATATACTTGTGTATATTGCACCTAATTGCTTTACATTTGTAATTTGATAATGTATGAGAGGGTTTTAGTATCAATCATTTTAATAATCTTATATTTTATTTAATAATCCTGTATTCCATTTTTCTACGACGCTACGATGTCAATATAAATTCTATGCAATAAAAATTGTTAATGTATTTTCGAAATATAATAAAAAAACTCTATAGTAAAATTACTTTCTGATGATGACTCTGGCGAGGTAAAAGTCAACACGTAATGATTTGAAAAGTGGGGAACGGAATGTCTTAATACTAGATTCTCTGTGCTCATCCATCTACAAATAATGTTAATGTTTATCAAAAAAAATTTTTTTTTCAGCTATGCAGTCTCATCGGTTTTATCTGTATTTTATGCTCTCGCCTCAGCGTCAGTAAAGGTTCATACTTCAGTTGGATATCGATGATCGCATTTTGGTTTACCGGCATCCTGCTAGGTTTTTACTTATTTCACATAGTGGAGAAATTTTATAAGATACCATGGCTGAAAATAGAGTTTGTGTTCAATGCTCTCTGGACACTACTTTACCTGCTTGCTGCTATATTGGTAGTGACCGTTGGTGACAACGCTCACTCGGCTGCCGCGGTGAGTTGCGTACTTTTTTTTTGTGAATTTATTTAGGGTTGTATTTGATTTTTTATAAATTTTGTTTTAACTATATCGAAGGTGGATGAGTTTAGAGAGAATACATTTAAAAAAAATACTAACCAATATAAGATATTTATTTACATTTTCCCAATTTTGGTAATCTTTTCCTAAACTTTAAATTTTACATTTTTTAGCGGCTCTACATATATCATCATATCGCAGATATGTTACAAGATTTATTACATTTTACACACAAAATTCAAGTAATATTATGGTATAGTTTTTGAGTCGTCTTTCGTCCCTACAGTTCTTCGGTTTCGTGGCCACACTCGCGTACGCAATCGACGCCTTCCTGAAGCTGCGCGCGGTGCGCGGCGGCGGGCTGGCGCAGGGCTCGCGCGTCGTGTCGCGGCAGACCACCTCCGTCGTGACGCCGCCGCGGGAGGGATACTAATGCTAGGGCACTCTCACTAACACTGCACATCTTAATATATTTGCCATTTATCCTTCAAAGTTGTCCAATTTCAGCATGTTATATTGCTAAGAAAGGATATTAATGTCCTTTCAACTTATTAATAGTCGAACACCAGCACTACACTGTTACTGTTACTATAACGCTATTATAATGTTGTTCCCTTAGTAACACTGCCTTAGGAGGAACGCTAGCCTGTCATCACTATTGGTACAATCGGTATTACTGTTACTATGGCACTATCACTGGGTATTCATTATTTACTTAACTTACTACTTAAGTTATTAAATGTGTAATTCTTTTGATTTCCAGAAATCAATCATGATTTTTTAAAATAGTATTTAAAGTTTTTAAAGTGTTGTTGATATGTATTTATACGGTGTATTGTAATCTAAGGTCGCGTATTTGATTTTTTTTAGGTTTAAAATATACATATATATTGAGTATATAACTTTAAAAGTAAGTATTTAAAATGCTATTAATTATATTTTTTCTTAAGTTTAAAATGTATTTCAAAGTGACATTTTGAAAATCCAATTTTATAATAATATAAATATAACTATGATATTTTGAAAATTTATATTGAATGAGTAAGAGAAGAATGAGTAAGAGTTTATGCACCATGACATTAGTTCACATTTTTTTAATGATCAATTTATATCAAAATGCGTTTATTAGTTTTATTGCTACAAGGCATCTGTTAAAAAGGACTCTGGTTTTTTATTAGATAGAAAAAAGAATTTATTACCTAACAATATATATTTTTTATACTACTGAATTGTCAAACTGTTATACTTAGAAAAAAAATATAACTAATATATTTATTTTTATAAAAATAAAGCTAAAAAATAAAAATAATAATTATTAATTTATAAGTATAAAGTAATAAACATTTTATAAATATTTATTTGAAGTATTTAAAAAAAAACTCCAAATAAATTAAAAAAATTTTTTTGTTGTGTTAATAATGATCATTCTTCAACGATTATCAATGTTATGTCTTAAAATTTGTAACAAACTTTTAAGAAAATATGCATCACCCACTGTTTTTAAAATATTAGATTCACGAACAAATTAAGGGAAGAATAAACGGAATGACATAACACGAGACCATTCTATTATACAGAGTGGAAGCGTCAGCACTCCTTTTACGCGAACAGCGTACAGTGTTATACGCGAATATTTTAAACCCATACCTAAAGAAATTTATCAAGATACCTCAATAGTTGAGGGGTAGGATTTTTTTTCATTTCACGATGTTTATCTATACTGTATTTTGTGTGACGCAGTTACGCATAGAATGTTACCAATAACGTAAACACATATTACTACTAAAATACTACTAAAGGTAAAATAACTTTGAACTCTGTCGATAATACGACTCGATTTCGAACTGAGGCATATGCGGCGGTATCCCTTTGATAAGTTTATGTGTGTGTGCGTCGTTCTTGAAAAATGTTGTTTTATATTACAACAATAATTTTATTATTTAATTGTTTGAAAAAAATCACTTGTAAATTTTTGGGGAGAAAATATTGTTTAGTTATTAATTAGGCATTTAAAGTAGTGCTGACAAAAACACCTGTATATTATTCCGTTCTGTGAAATAAAATGCAGCGTTGAGTACCGCCTCTCAACACACACTGTCAAAACGTGAGAAAGGGCCATGACAATAGGTTATCTCTGCCAATCCTACTGCATCCGGGATACAGCGTGAAACATAACAAATATGACTCCGTCTTATATAACAAAAACATATTATAAAAATGTTTGCAATAAAAATTAATAATAAAATATATATATATATATATATATCAAAGAATTAAAAGAGATTATTAAATAAAATGACAGTTTTAGATTTTATTACATTATTATGAAAGTTTTTACTAACTTTGTTATTGTTATACCATTTTGTATTGTTATTTGTATTAATTTTTTATTTAGGCCTTAAGATGTATTTTTGTTATTAACACTATTACTCTGTATAACTCTCACAAAGGCACAAGTCACAAATCTTTTAAAATTTATTATAATTATAATGAAAGCTAACAAGAGAAAATATTACATGAATTATTATGACAGTTATTTGAAATAATAAACGACAATATCATAGCTTCTAAATAAAAAGTGTCCTTATTAAAAAAAATGTCATAATAAAAAAAAAAGTTATTAAGATATAACTTCTATGTATTTATAAAGATTTTTTAATTAATATTTTTAAGGTAACACTAGCGCACTAATTACCTCAATATTTTGTATTTACATTGTTAATTAATATTAAAATTGCTTATTTTGTATCGAAGATAATATTTTTTCATTTAGAAAATGCAGTTTTTAATTAAAAAATATATTGTCGCAATGGAAGCGATGGTTTTGGATTCCATCCTAACTTAGGAAAAGATTATACTTAAAATTATATTGCATTTTCTATATGGAATTATGTACTAACTGGAATAAGAACCAAAGAAAAATATATTTTAAAGTCAAAAATTTGTACTTAATATAAAAACATCTACAAGTGTTTTCCTAAAAAAATAAAGTCGGATCAATAAAAAAAAAAGATTTACAATTTTTTCATTGGACCTTTGAAACATTGGAAAGAATTTTATATTTCCAATATTTAGAATGTGAAAAACGTTTCAAAAAATGTCCTATTTTTTTTCTGGCAGCACTTGTTAAAAGGATATATTTTTTTATATGAAAAAACAACACTACACTAACCTTAGTAAAATATATGTACAACGATTTACTGACTAGTACCTGTCCATTGCACAACTACTGATAATGTTAACTTATTTGATAATTCGCTATCTGTAACTTTTGTGTTTACATTTTTTTGTTCTCATATTTGTTATTTCTTTCTTTATCATATATATTACTTTTCTATAATTATTTCATTTATGATGACTAACATTTACATTTGAGGCCAGTCGTGGCGCAGGGGCACGAGTGTGTGACTGTAAACGCGACTGGTTGTGAATTCAATCCTCACTTGAGGAAATGAAATATCTATTTACGTTTATATTTTGATTTCTTCTCTCTGGTGTCGAGGTAAAAGCGCCTCCAGAAAGAATTTCTTCAGAATTGGGCGAAAAATGGGCAACGGAGTGTTTAACACTAGGTGCCCTCTGCCTACACTGCAGGTACAGTGTGAAGCTGATTTAGTTATTTTATTTAAATTTGATAATGATATGATTATAAACAGAATTTTGGGGAAAGAAATGCATATATGTGTTTACGAACTTTATATCTAAACAGAAAGTGATAGTAATCAACGTATCTGTCGAGTAACACGAAGTTATCAGAAGAAAGTGGATCTCGTCATTTTGTATACAACGATATGTTAATTTTTTTTTCTTATTATAATGCCGCTAAGTGAATTTATTTAGTACTACGTTTTCGGTAGTATGTCGAAAAAGTGTTCATTATTAGTTATATTTTTCAGTTTAAAGTAACTTGTAACATTTTAATGTACTTAAAAGATTTAGCCACGTATGTATATCAAGAACTTATCAATTTGTTTGTAAGAATTATTGATCTTATGTCGTCGGTTTAGTGAGTGTAAACCTATAAAATTCTCTTAAGAGTATCAGGTTTCTACAATTTCAAATATTTCTCCACTATAATAAAATAAAGGCAGATTTTGTATTTTTTAATAATTTCAAATAGTACAAGAATGTACGAGTAACGGCAGAAGACGATTTTAGCAGGTTTACACTCTAAGCCGACGGAATGAAGATTTGAGTGAGTGCATTTTAACATAATATTATTCGTAAACATAAATATTATAATTACTGATTCACATGATCTCAGCTGAGACTTTCTTACTAAATGCGTTAAGTAGGGGGAGCGGACAAGGGGCGACCGGCTCCGTTATTACCACGCTTACGGCGGGAGGTACCACCAGTAATTCTTGATATTAACTGGCTCAACTAAACATTCACTTGATCTTTATAAATAGCCATTTGTGGATAAATCATTGCACTCATCTCTTCACAGTATTTTTGTTTTAGTATTAAGTATTAAGATAATTATATTGGGATTTATTAATATTTTAATATATTTTTAATATTTTCTACTTGTATATTGTTGTTTAATATTTTAATATACTGTGCTATTCAAATTTGTTTGCGAGTATTTTGCAAGAATGTTGAAATAATTCTTTATAATAATATTTTCAAATAAATCACTATTAATGCATTTCCTTTTTGTTCTTATTTAATTCTAAATATATTATATTCAGTTTCTGATCTATCTATCTATCTGCATCACTATCGGACAAGTCAGAGAGAACAGAGCTCCAAACGCTACGGTCTCTCCATACTTCTTTGCCTCGTCCACTGTCATCGACCTCTTCATACATGCCCTCCGGGGGGTCCTCATGCTTTTTACGTGACCTTGATGAATTTCAGTTTCTGATAAACGTTTATATTTGTTAATAACTATTCATGATTAAATTATTATTGTAGTTTAAAAATAATAAAATACTGCCAATATTTGTCCAAAGAATAAAAAAATAAAAAAACATATTTGGAACTTGTTATAATTTTCGCAAAACCATATTAAAATATGCAGCTTTAATTATGTTTCAATCCCATTTACGATCTTTTTAGATACGAAAGTACTAAATAAGTTTAAATTTTTTTTGTATATCATTATTGCTACAATAATACTCAAGATGTAAAAAATGTATAATACAGTTATTTTTTTTAATAAATATATATTGCTCCTATAATGAATTTAAACATAATAAAGTTTTACAATAGTAATTAATAGAATCCATTATAATTTTAGGCGTTTAATCTCCTCCGGTTTGAAGTCTATCCTGTAATCAAAATAGAATATATAAAACGGAAAAAATATGATGAATATTATAATTATTTTTTTATCTAATTATAAATTTAAAATTTTTGTACTTTGCCTTATCAGAGCAGAAAGCAAACGATTATTAAATAATAATAACAAAACTAATAAATCATAATAGTTTATTATTTACAACCATCGCGTTGACCGTTGCACCGCGCGGGGCGCCCTGAACTAACAGTGCGAGCTTTGATGGACGCACACATCGTGGCAGAACGTGGCGTTGTACGCCTCTGCACACCGTGCTATATGCGGGATACCGTACCGTGAAGGTAAAAAGACTATCCACGTACCTCCTCGCCAGCACCTCCCTGACCCTTGTGGGAGACATGGGGGTAACCGGCAATGCATCGTTCACATCCTTCACCCTCTCTATAGCCAGGAGGGTGGCGGCGGCGCTCAACGCCGCGGCTCGCTCTCTGAGCGCCGGTGCTCCGCTCCCCACCCATGAGGCGAGGCGGCGGCAGCGGCGTTCAACGCGGAGACCACCAGTCTGTAGAATCATGGATGATAAAGTTGCAATTTATTTATAAAGCTACATATGTGTAAAATTCCGTCTTGGCGCAGCGGCCCAAGCGTGCGACTGTAAACGAGACAGGTTATGAGTTTGATTCCCACTCGAGGGAATGAAATATTTAATATTATTTCGGCGGAAAGTGAGAAACAAGAACAGAAAGTCTTAACACTAAGTTCCCAGGTTCCTTAACCTACCGTGCGGGATACAGCATAAAGGTAACAAAAATATTAAAGTGTACCAAGTCACAGTATTCTATGTATAACCAAACGAAAAAAACCCGGCAAGCGCGAGTCGGCCTTGCCCACCGAACGTTCCGTACAAAAATTATTATTAGAAATATATATTTTTAAGTCAATGTAAGAACACGATTTTTATAAGAAATCCTAGGGCGACATAAACGCCTGTATCTTTTGATCACAGATTCAGGGGACAATAGTTTTAAATATTTTATCTCCACGCGTTCCTCACATAAAGAGTCGACAGACGGACAGACAACAAAGTGATCCTATGAGGCACCCACCCTGGTGTAGGAGTTCCGCAGCATGGAGCGCTCGGCGCGCGCCAGCAGGTCGGCGAGCGCGGCGCTCAGCACCGCGTCAGCCAGCGTCGGCAGCGCGCGCGCTTCGTCGCACAACGCCTCCAACGCCGCCGGCAGCGCGCCCGCCTCCTCCTCCGCGGACAGCGCGCCCCCGTCCGCGCTGTCCTCGTCTGGGGACACCGTGTACGTAAAACAGATATGAGACTATCATCGTGTCATAGAACCCAAAGCACCAACGACTTTTTTTACCGACCGACCGATTTAAATGCAGTTTTCACTATTGTATAATATTGTATAATAAACTCTTAATATTTAGTGGTTAGTATATATAATGATACTAATTTAGATTAGTAAAAACTTCAAAAACTCACTTAAGGATATAAGAATGCATGGATATATTGAAAAAAAAAAAGAACCAGCTCGACTAACTTAACGTAATTTAGTAAAATTTGTGAACACATACATATAATTTATCGGATTAGAGTGTAAACCTGTCAATAACCAATAAACCATATTAATCAATTAATGCAGGTTGGCAGTCAACTTCGCATATTTAGTCTTGTCCGTGGCCAGATGAAATATGTCTAGGGCGGTTTTAATTCCCGTCTATTCTTTAAGTAACTCAACTATGATTTCCTTCTACCGCCGGTTTTCCTTTTTCCAGAACTGTGACAGAAATGTAGACTTTCATGTCTACATACATGTCATAAATAAACAACTTTACACTGTTGAATGGTTTGCAAAAGCTTGCGTTTTTACTCAACCTGGCGCAGTACTGTCATTAGATAGTATGTACTGTTATTTATCTTATCAATCCAAGCTATCCTCAAAACCCGTCTAAACCCTGGCCTTAAAAAAAATACGGATATACAGAGTGTTTTTGTCAGCAACACAAAGCCTAATACAATTTTTTTTTCCAAAAATGAAAAAATGAGTTTGGAAAAAAATTCCACATTTTTTTTCAAACAAAAAATAAATAATAAAATTATCGTTGTGAAATCGTTTGTCAAGTACGACGCACGCACACATAAACCTATCAAAAGGAAGCCGTCGCATACCCCTCATTCCGAAATCGAGTCGTAGGTATTGGTGACAAAGTTCAAAGTTGCTTAAGCTTCAGTAATATTTATGTAGCAGTATGTGTTTACGTTATTGGTATCTTTGCGTAACTGCATCACACGAAATACAGGTGCGAGAAATGAAAAAAAATCCTATGTCTAAACTGTTGAGGTATTTTGATTAATTATGTAAAGAATGAAGAAAAAATACAATTTAGCAAGTTTACACGCTAAGCTGACGATATTATATTACTTCACACACCTTCACGGCTATAGGAGTAGTCGTAAATTACCATAATTAAATACTATCAAATCAAATCTACCTATCAAACATACATCTCCATAACTCACTTGAATGAGTGACACCGACTAATAACATTTCATTATAAGTAAAAATTTCAAAGTAATTACAAAATTTTATATATATTGAATTTTTAAAGTCAACTAATAACCAATTACGAAAAAAAAACCGAAAAATATTAGAAAAAAAAACAACTTACCAATATCCCCACCGTCAACCAACACATCAGCCCACTCAGTGATTGTCGGCAAAAGCGATGCTCTCAGCGCACTCAGGCCCACATCTAATGCGGATTTAAACGCCGCAGCGGCACCGGCTAAGCCACTGGCACACGACTTAAGCTTAGCCTCCCCACTCCCCCCACTCCCACCACGGCAAAGTAGGGAGGCGTCAGCGCAGGCTTGCTCAGCAAGCACTTCTGCCCATTCTGCTCCCATTGAGCATTCATTGATTTGTGCCTGTATGGGTACATAAAGAGTTATATTCAGTGTTTTTTAGAATCACGCTATACGAAGGAAGCAAATCGGATACAGCAACGAAGGCAGAATCCATTCATCCATCCATCGTGTTTATAGTCACACGTTATGCGCTGCGTCATGAGGGTTTTATCTTTAGTAGTTTTAAGCCTTATAAATAAATCTTAATTCCCGAGGTAATGGACTATAAAATATAAAAGGGATTTTTCTATTTAAACTAGTCGGTAAAGAGAGCTTGCCACAGAGTTCAGCGCGCGCGTCACTCACCAGGAACAAGGCCCGCTGGCCGTGCAGGTCCCGGGAGGGCAGCGGCCCGGCGGGCGGCGGCAGCGGGAGCGCGCCGGGCGGCGCGGCGCTCAGGCGGCGGCGCAGCGCGCCCGCCACCGCCTCCAGCGCGGCGCAGGCCTCGTTGAGCGCCGCGCACACGCCGTCCACGCTGGACGTCGAGATGGCGCGTCTGTTCCGTCATGTTGCAAGTTTAACATTTTGAAAATCATTATCGATCCTGACATTTCCATAACTATACTCTTATACATATACATGTAGCACGACTGGCCTCATAACTATAATTAGTGGAAGAGACAGCGTTCCTTTTACGGAAAGTATATACGTGAAATATTTAGACGCAGGAATTTTTTTCATTTCACTATTTGTATCCATACATATAGATTAGTGTGATGCACACATGCACATGCTACTAGACGTTGCCGACTTTCTACTTTTCATTCATACAAAACATAACCGAACGAGAAACGATTTCCTCGTTCAAAGAACGCAATTACCTATTTTTTATAATAAATCTAAACAATATTCAGAGTTAATAAAATCCTACTTTAAAGCAATTTATATCTCCTTTATTATGAAATTATTTAGAAATAATGCATGGCTATTGAACCACCCACAAAATTATATTCAAAATTTTTAACACACAAATGATATTCTGCGATAGACACTTACATTTAGCATTCGTCTTACATCGTCGTCGTCGCATTTTCCTTCTACCACTAATATTTTTATCATAAGTAATATTTAAAACTCAACATTTCTTTATTTCTAGTCTTAACGAATATATTTTTGATGGTACACTTAAATACTGACATACAATAGTTTGACATTTAAGAGAAATATTCAGTAATCACATGCCATATTCGTCACGATTTTAGAAATTCGATTAATGATAAAATTAATATTAAACACCATCCAAATAATTTGAAACACTTAATAATCACTGAAAATATAAATTTGTAAAACGTAGAAAGATCGTAGAAGAACGTAAACACGTAGACTTAAAATAAAGTAAGCAACAAGATTTAGCCTTATTTATTTACACATTACATTCTCAGGTAATTAACAGTCATTGTAATAGAAACCGGACGTTTCGAACGCTTTGCAGTAGTCCGCGGTCACACGTGGTGGTAGACTGAGGTGGCATTCGTCTGTCAGTTGACATAATTAT